>JAQIWE010003654.1:0-11557 GCA_034698565.1 Campodea plusiochaeta | reverse complement strand
ATTAGTCACTGAAAAATACATATCAGAGCATATCTATGAAGTAGTAGCAAAACTAACTTAACAATAATGCAAATTAAACATTTTATTTACATATAACAGTAATTGTCTCGTTATCGGTCACGCTTGCTCCGCTACCTTACAGCTTGTTTTACCGCATTTTCTAAGGTGAATATCCTCACAACCGCCGATTTTTGGGAAGTAAGAAAAATAATATGGGTTATTTATATCAAGAATACTAATATTATGTTATAATATCAGAAAAGTCAATTTAACTGCAAGTAAAAAACCCTGTGAACTGATGTATACCATAATGCTTTTAATATTTCTTGAGCTGTGGATGACAAAGTAATAAATAATATCGCCTAAAGAATGACACTGGATCGTTATTAAATTATCCTTTTTTCAGAGCTAATCAAATATTCAAATCACTCCAGTAAAATTTGAACATTTTTGATAAAATTAAGTTCATGAGAAATCTTTGGTTTATAAAGGACGACAGCACATAAATCAATTTTGTCAATATAAGGAATACTATGTGAGTGCGATTTTCGAAAGTTATGTAACTTTAGGATTTCAGCAATCGAACGTACAATATTTGGTTGAACGTCGATCTTCTGATATTCAAACTCACTATTGGTTTGTTCAACTTCCTCAAATACCTTTTTTGGAAAGTGCGTATTTTTTAGAAATAATAAATATGTGAAGATGTGTACATGATAATTTTACTTTTCTGTTAATTTTAATTAATCGTATTTGAAATAACACATAATTGATATCAGAAGGAAGAAGAAAATCATAAAATTTCTTCATAATGAAGCTCTGTTTCAGACTTCGAGTATATTTATAAATAGAATCCCACGGTATATTATGAAAGTTCAACTACATTCTTCTTTCGTATTATTTATTTTCAAATTACGAATAAATTGACCATATACCTCTTCGAATTCTTTCTTAAATTCACCCCCTATACCGGTAAATATTTCTTTCTATCCCTTGACCCCCTCCCAAACACTAATGTGGTACATCACCTACCTCCCCCTCCTGATTTCCATCAATACCACCCCACCCCACCCCCTCATCATCATTGTCACCAACATTCCTAACCTATTCAAAAAATACATTCTCATTAAAAGAACTTTAACCTGCTGATGGAAACTAATGAGGGGTACAGCAACGTTGAGAAATATTAGTCAACATTGGAGTTTTAATATAATGGAACAGATTGAAATGGGTTGAGTTTTTTGGGCACGAGTGGAGAACCACTTCACAAAAATAAGTCCACCTGATTTCAATGTTCAGTTGGTGTTCATGGCGGTGTTCAGAAAACGTGTTACTTTTCTACTATTTTCTAAATGTTTCTCAAAATATAAAGTTAAATTTACATGTCAACTCAATTACCGATAAGTCATATCAAATACTGACAGAACAGTGATTCCTACAGAATTAAAACTGGAGTATAATTCATGTGAAACGGTCAATAAACCTATATAAAACACCTGGCTGACTTATTGATGCACCCCTCATAAATACCAGAGTTCGAAATAAAAAAATATTTGATCGGTCGTGCATGATTGTGTATACTGTGGACGGTTGGAAATACTTTGATTGACGGAAGGTGCGTGAAAATATGTTCTCAAATCATCACATCACAACCTGTCCATTAATTCCAACAATTAAAGATTGTTGCGCTACTAATGCTCCTAGCTCTGAAGTGATTTAAATAATGGATTATTACCCTGAATTATATTGAATTAATTGAACTATTACCAGGTGTGGAAAGAGTGATTATAGCTGCTTTTTTGATAGAAAATTGAAGTGTTATTGCTTTAGGGTGAATTGAGAAATCTGTCATCTATTAAAATGTTGTAAAATAGTGGTTATTAAGCACTAAATACTGACAGTTAAGAATTTCATAACTACGTATCTGAAATTCGATTTGGCAGAATTTCAAATTTAAATAATTTCAAATTCAAGTACACCAAGAGGCATAGAAAGTAAAAAAATGTTTACGTGTGTACATTACGCTTTGTTCGTATTCTGGAATAATTCAGTAAATTGTTTTGAACAAAATATCTAATTTTCTTCCATACTTTTTACAGATACGAATAAAAAAAGGCAGGGAATATAATAATTTATGTTTTTGATTATTCAGGAATTATCTAAATAATCCACATCTGTATAATACCATGCATGCAGTTATTCACAAATCAAACTTAAAATTTCATAGTATAAGAAAGATTGTATACTTTTTATAAAATTTACAATTTCGTATTGTGACTATTGTCTACAAAATCAATATATATCCAAAAATGTTTTTTTAATCCATGACTAAATGACTTTACAGAAATAATCAATCAGCAAGTTTTTGAGTAATTTAGACTGCTCCTTCTCCGGAATTGTACCACCACAAATGAAAATATTCCTATCGCCTCTATTTCTTATCATTCCAAACAGAAAGATCCATAGAAAAGGTTACTTTGACCCGCGAGAGGTTATGCTGATGCTAAAACACATAGAAATCAAACTTTTCTACCAAAATTTTCATATTTTCTTCCATTGGATTGCCCTTCATCTGGAAGCGAAGCTAAGACTTCTATCTATTCCTATGTAACAATTTTGATTTTGTGAATATCTAATGAAATGCCTTCCTCACTCACAAAAAAGGCTCTTTCAAACAGTGGCGGGGTTGACGACGATTCAGGGATTGGGATTGTCAGGTATATCACCAAATAATATAGTTCGAAGTTACGACTATAATTTACATGATGTTTTATTAACACGTTTGTTTATGTAAAACTTATATCAGGAGATAAAATAAAATAATAACTGTGATGTCGGATACACAGTGTTTATTTTCAGATTTATATATTTTTGTTTAAAAAAGCATTTTGGGAACAGTTGGTCATTACTGTCAAGTAGTCAACATTTTCATTTTCTGAAACAGTCATGTCACCTACTGCCATCTCTTCCATATTCAGAATTAGTAAAATAATGATGGATTCATTTGGTTGGTTAAATTTATTACTTTTTAATTTTTATCAAATATCAATAGGTTCTGCCATCCCGTACTTTGAGATGACGAAACAATATTTTGTAATTTACTTGATCTTAGACGCCTGGACCACAGAGAAATTGGTTAAAAATTAAGGATCCTATCAGTTATAGATTTGGAAGTTAATTTCCCCAATTCTTCCCGAACAAACTCTACTACTTCAAATCGTGACCCAGCCCCACCTCTCCACCGCCCCTGCCCATGCCCTTTCACACTCTCTCCTCATTTCCTTACAAACACACTTTTTGAGAAAGAGGATGGCACACACACAGCTCCAGGGCCTTAAAGAATTCAAATTTTAAAGATACCAAAAGCGGAGACTATTGCCAAATCTACATAAAATCGAATTCCTTTTCTTCTTCATTTTTTTCCGTTTCGAGTGCTCCCAGCATCACATACGAACTTTGATGACAGGGAAAAATAGAGGGAGAAAGGAATTTTCGAGTTGTCGTCTTCGTGAGTTGCTTGTATCGAAATGAAG
This sequence comes from Campodea plusiochaeta, assembly GCA_034698565.1. Lineage (NCBI taxonomy): Eukaryota > Metazoa > Arthropoda > Diplura > Rhabdura > Campodeidae > Campodea > Campodea plusiochaeta. The sequence continues at coordinate 8,024 of JAQIWE010003654.1, read as the reverse complement.
AAAAGGAGAAAAAGAATTGGCAGCGCTGGGTGGGTTCTTAATTAGGGATTCGTGGATAAAGGAGGGAAAGAGATCTTTGATGTTCAGTGGTAATGTTTACATGTGTGTTTGGTGTTATTCAGGAATGTTAATTTTGTAAGTTTAAAGTGTAACTTACTATGAATGAAATGTTTTTAACTAACTACTTTGCATTGGAAAAATAAACTAAGAACAAGAAAAATTTCGACTCAAGAGGGACTCCAACTGAGCTATTGAATCCAACAATTTTTTTCTCATTCTTAATTTTACATAATAGTTACTCGCCAAATACAAGCAATCAAATTGCACGTACTAGATGACATTGAATTATTTACTGTTTTCTGGTTCTGTTCTGTACTTACTGTTTTCTTTCCTTCTTATTTAGCAGCGAAATGAGAAGCATCTAGAACAATTACTGCTGTACTGTTTAAATCAATTAAATTATGTTTTTAACTTTATAAAATTAATTATTTTCAAATTATGTTTGCTGTGAACTTATACTGTTTCATCAGAGCTTCTTACTTCAAAATATATTGATGTCTGCTCAACTGTAAGTTTATACGATGAAATTTTTATACATTCCTAATTTGTGTTAGAAGTTTGGAAATGAAAACTTGTTGCGATAGTAATGCCATAATCGGCTGATTGATATGTAAATTCTTGTTTTCCTGTTGAGAAAATATGAAGAAAGTTTATTTTGCAACTTCTAATTGCCTGTTTACGCTTTCTGATTAACCTGTGTATTCAAGTTCAGTCGGAAAGTTATACTTTTACCTAAGCAAATGCTTAATTTGAACTTCCAAAACCCACAGTGAAATTCAATACCCAAATGATTACTTCTCCATTTTGAAGTGGTCAAACCCATCACAACTTCTCAAAGACCACAATAATCCTCTGGAACCTCTTCTCCAATCATCTCCTCCTATATATCTCGTCTACCTCTCCTCAAAAGATCATTTTTGTTCCAACTCCCGAAAGGATCCTGCTTTCTAATCAGATCAACTTACAAAGCGATGAGCAACAGAGAAATAAAAACTTCATTTCTTCTCAAAATAAAACAAACGCCTATATACTCCTTTTCCTATACTCCTATAAACCCTTTTAACCAACTCCTGTACCCTCAAACTTTTCATTATATAATCAAATTGAAGCCGTCTACTGAAACTATGCAAACTATATCCCTGTGTTAATAATATCCCGACCTCTCTTCTAGTTGAACTATATCACACAAGGGGTACCGTAGTCGCAATTACATTCGCAAGCAAATTAACACAATGTCCCAACTTCAATGGAAAATGTGTCTGGAACAATGAAAATTCACACCGACTTCTCTCATTCCGAACTTTCCAGCATAGTGTGTATAATAATATCATTTCCATATATAATTCCAGAACAGACGGAGCGATATATATCTCTTTTAATCTGCAATAATGATGTGGTCTCTGTACTTCAGCAAAGGAAGTAATTTCATTTGGATTTGCCCTTTATTCCCAACTGTGTTTTAATCCTCTTCAAAGCGCCGCGCGGCGGGCTAACTTGTCTAACTATTTTATACACAAGTATTCGCTGAATTTATAGTTGGAAATATATATGATAGAAGTTCAATTAGAAGTATCTAGAAGGGTATTAAGGAAAGCTTAATTATATTTGAGGGTAGTGTGTTTGAAGACGAAGAAAATGGCGGAGGATTATTCTGTTGCTTCATTAAGGCAGGAAATTTCATTTGGATTTAGAAATGTAGGAGTGTGACGTCACGAATGAAATGATACGATTAAGTAGCATGCGAGTGTTAAAGGAATAAATTTATTTGTGGATTAATATTAACATATGATTAGTATTTAATAAATACTTTAAGCAAAGATCTTTCCATGAGCTCAGCAATGGAAAGACACAAAAGAAGAATAAATAGGGATAATTACATAAGTTATGTTCTATTTAATAAACTCCTGTATACGTATAGCCTACCACTTGAAGATCGTTATTGACTCAATTTTCTGGAAGCATTAATTATGATTTTCTTCCTAATAAGAACTAGTGAAAAATACTTATCTGGTAGTAATAAATCCATTAATCAGTCAGCTGTAGAGATACATTATTTTATCTTCATATTTTTATTTACAGAATTGTTTGAAGTATTTTCAGTGATTATTGTAATATGTACAGTATATTGAAAGATGTTGACTGACTCAAAATAATACCGAAGGTTCTTTTAATTCTTCATTGCGAAAACATTCCTCAGATTGCAAATTTCTCAATACCTGTAATTACGAGTTTAAACATCATGTCCTCATTTGCATAATATGACCAAAATTCCAAACAATATTTTATTGTCATAATTATATGATGCGGTATTGCTTCCAGTATATAGCCTTCACATAATATGAGTCGGAGAGTAATGCTCATTTTAAATTAAAATATGTACCATTGGCGAACAAGGTTGTAATAATATCAAATAGTAGTGCCCTGGGTCCTAACAAAATATAAAAAAGAGACAAAGCGTCCATGTTACAATTCCTTTGATGGTGAAAAAATAGCATAGTGAAACGGATATATGCTTATGTAAATGACACTATTAAAACGTACGTTTCAAAATAGCATTATGGTCAGTTCCAGAATTTCGAACGGGTATAACCCAAAGGGCTAATATCGAAACGAAAATTCAATTACTCCCAACTATATATACATAGACAATGTACACATAATACAAACAAAAGATATTGCAATGAACACGGGAATTTTTTAATCATTGAGCGCAAAAGTAAAATATCTATTTGAAAATAAAAAGAAAGGAATTCACCAATTGAATGGGGCTCAAAGGGGTCGAGTTTCAATTAGTGCCGAGTCATGGGTTGGATTCTCGAGAAGGGTGAGAAGCCTAATTAACGATGTTCCAATGGTCAGGCAATTATAATCTATCTGAGATTCTACAATGAATTCGCTCGGCTGTAAGGAAATTGTTACATTGCCTCTTGTCGGAATTAATTTCGCGGAGATGTGAAGAAATCAAGATTGTCCTATTATGTTCTTGTTTGATCATGCATGTGTTCAGTTCTGTAATTAGTTAGGAGCTTTTCAAGAGTACTCGAGAGATTTGTTATGCTAATTTTCAATTGGCTCTTTCGGCATGGGAAAGAATTTTCAGTGGAATTTTGTCCAATGACAAATAAAAGATCACTTGAGTTCTTTTTCTGTTTGGAGGATGTATACTATACGCAAAGTTAAATTAGTTTTTTTCTCTTTTCTGTGTGAAATGAGTTTATTGTGATTTCATCAGAGGTTTTATTGCAGAACGTGAAGTAAAGATATTTTCAGAGATGTTTAATTAATTTGTCAAACGGAAGGTCGATAAACTTTCCCACGCGATCTATTAAAAGGGTTGCGGAAATCAATTTGCAAATTCTTTGCGATTCGAATTTCACTCAAGTTCATTTATTGAATGGCAATTACTTTCGATTTTCTTTTCATTGTTTGATATTGATAACGGCGTTTATTTTTCACGAATAGTAAAGTATAGAATTACCTTCAACTTTGAAACATATCTGATATCTGTGATCGTTATAGTCTATTGCAATACTTAATTTGTAAGTTATATGAAAGTGACAGATATTTATCAACCTATATGGTTATTCCAAAGATATTGTTCCGTTTATTATATCTTCCTTTGATAATTGGACACTTTATTTCTCGATTTCATTCATCTGCAGTCTACTGTAGTGCGCCTATTGTTATTGTGATTTGTCAGCAGATTTATTAGACGTAAACTAATTTATTTATAACATTTTTAGCATATGCCCACTTTGAATTAACAAGCACAGAAAGCTGTGCTTATTAACTTTTCGTAATATCCTGTGAAAACTCAAAAAGAAACTGTAATAACTAAAACAAGATTATAACATTCAGTTGTTTGTGCCCTTTAAAGACGCCAACCGTGCTGAGTGTATATACAGTATGTACATGAAAAATAAGTAGGGAAAAACATTCAAGAAATTTGTTTTACATCTTTATCCCAGCATGACCTGTTATAGCCTCTAGAAACTCAAATGTCCATCTCAGAAAAAATATTCTAAATAAGATCAGCAGCCAATATCAGAAGCCAACATATAAAATTCGAAAAGAAAAAACTCTCTTTTTGTATAGTTTACATGCTCATGCTTGTACACCATCTGGCTCTGACATTTGACCAGCAGAGTTTAGACAGCTTCTGACAAGCTCTAAGAAAAAAGAGAAATTCTACATTGACAATAGTATATAGCATCGACTCACAATAATACGACTTAAAAACTTTTTTTCTAATATTTCATGTAGGGAGAGAGCGAGGGTTATTCTTTTTTAAGAGTGTTATTGCCAATTGAGTTTGCGTTTTTATGACATTGTCCATCCAATTTTGTGACGAGAAGGTTCTTTAGGGAGGAGGCAGGGGCGTCAAGGATTTAGAATTGGTTGTAGTGACAAATCTGGTTAAACAAGAAATTGATAAATCCATAAAAAAATCGTTGTCAATATTCCAGCGCAGATCCTTTACTTTTATGGAGACTTGATGAAAGTGAATCTTTCCTGAAATGTTGACAAAGATTTTGTTTCATTTATGGATTCAGTTACTGTTCAATACGTTTAAACATAACTGAAATAAGTCAATGACTATAATGTGCAGTAAAATTCTCAGTGGCAAATACTCGAGCACAATGGATTTGAAGAAGTTTTACATGATTGTTGAAGAGTATCCTAAGTATTGTGTTCACAAAATTGAATTTCATGAAATCTTTACATTGCTAACAACTCAAACTCGTCATTTCTTCTTATAAATTCCCTTTCAAAACATATCAAATTACTTGAAATAAAGAATCAGCATAATGTTCGTTGCAGAAGATTTTGTCCTGCTGTACATTTGGTTTACATTGAGTGCTTTGATATGGAATCACGTATAATGTTAATTTCCACTTGACTTCATAAAAAAGTTCCTGGATAAACTTTTCAAAAACAAATCTTCTGCTAACCCTGTCGAACGTAGTGGGGGAGGGAGATAGAAAGATTTTGTGTTTTTCAGAGTTGTTATTAAAGTTTGGTGACTTGTGATGTTTTCTTTTCAATTTTCTCTTTTAAGATGGAAGAACTGATTCCATACAACTTTGTAGATAGTATTTAGTTCCTAGCGATGCTCGCTGTGTTTTGATGGGTTCAGTTTTTTATGGAGAGTACCATATTGAATAAGAGATGGGGTTTTTAGGATTGATTTGATTTTTGAGAAGAAGTTACTCAGTTTTGAAAATAAAAGGTTATACTTAGGCCTATATAGAAATACTTGTACAAGTTAGAAAACTGTTGAAAAATCAAGGAATCATACCGATGTTATGCCTAATGAAGTTTATCAAGAGACTTTGTAGTCTAGCCTGTATTACATTTCAGAATTAATAATTATATATTGAAAAATTCTTAACGAAATAAATGAGTTTTAGAAACTTCTTAACGATGAACCGGTCAGTATTATACAATGTTAATTATCCCTGTACCATCATTGATAGAATTTTTGAACTATAAAAGTTACATACGTAATTAATATATTTGATGCAAGATCTGATTACAGTACTTTAGGAAATATAACCAAATCGAGAAACTGCCAATATATTTCATTAGAAAATGTATGAACTGATAGCTCTTGCAAACCATGAAATTTCTTACTAATTTAGTCTGAAATCAGTATTTGGATTCTTGTGTTACAAATGAATCTACGTAATTACTTGTACATCTGACATAAAATTTAATAAGTGTCGACTCAGCAACGTACCAGTAATGTTAATTTTATTCCAACCGTATCGTACTTTTATCTTTACTATACGAGTTGAAATTACTACCATGTAATACAGTAAGAGAAAGGAAATTACACGTGTATACAGGGTATTTAATTAGCGAATTAATGGATGCATGTTTTACATGTTGTTACCAGAAACCCTATCTTATAGTTACAACTCCCTGAAGATTCATTAGTGCTTTCTGGAGCATGTGTAAAATGCTGGTTGCTTGGAAGGGTCTGGAATGTTGAACATTGGTTGAAATATCAGGAGAATTGAAATCGAAATGTTTCTGATTACGGCAAAAACAAACCAATTTGTTCTTACAACCCATGTTAACAACAATTCACAGTAGGAAATTTATATAGATTTCATAATAATATATAGATTCGTAGCATTATTGACATCTGTTTTGTCGTCGAGATTTTACATTTCAGAATCGAATTACTTCTATAAACTAACTAAGATGTTTTTTGTTTTTCCTGATAAGAAAGTTCAAAACTCTTCTCGACAAACCATTCTTTTCTCTAGTTCAAATCCAAAGAATTTAACATTTGCTAACTATAACATATTTAAAGTATTAAGTCCTCGTTTGTTTCAAATTACCAGCAGCTGCAGGACTGATTTATGTTCTGGTATTTTCTGTTGTATTTTGCTATGAGCTGAATTAATTGCATAAAAAAAAAAAAAAAAAAATTTAACCGAACCAAACATTCAAATCTTCAATATCAATTTTCTAAAACATTGACGAATTCCTTTGTGACAAAAATCTAATGACATTCTCCTTCAACCCTTCCCCACCTAACTTCAACTTGATAATGACTAATACCCCCTAACTCAAAGCGTGTTTCGATTAGTGTAAAAAAAGTGTCCACGTAACTCCCGGACCTTAAACTTTTTTCCAGAAAACTCCCCTAAGAGCAGGTAGCTACTACTCATTAATCAGATTGGACATCACCCTTTCCTTTTGGTAGGAAAAAACTACAACAGGGTTAAAATTAATCACAGGGACTAACAGCATAGAAGCACCGGCTCACAAACAGCAGATCGATGTTTGACTCTGATTGTGTTAGCAATGTCTAGGACTCCTTAAGTGACTACCGATGATTGTAATCGGTTCGCAGGGGCGGTTTCGGATGTGTTGAGGGGTTCGGATGCTGGTGTTTAGTAGTTTGGGTATTTGGATGAGAGGAATGGAATAATTTAGAGTTAGTTTTAAACGTGTAAAGTTCGATTTTTAAACATAATCTGATGTTATTTTCAGCGTACAATATTTAACGAACTTGCTTACGCTGGGTTATGCCAGGTTCTTTATGGATGATATGAAATACCAATTTGGAAATGGAATTTTTTTTGGTAATCAACCAAGTGATTAATATCTTTTCACTCCAACTTCCAATCATAATGTCCACATAATATTATTGTTAAAGTTAGGATAGTTCAACTTAGGTCTAAATTATGACAAACATTTTTGGGTAGATATTGGGAAACTATTTTTATTGTGAATTTCAATATTTTGAAAATGATAAAACTACTTCAGCATCTCATGAAGCACACACTGTAACTTCTTTAGAGAAGACTATGGATATTGAAAAATCTGTATATGGAAAACTAGATTATTTTTGTTAAATTATAGAGGAAAATGGAATGCTTCAGTATGACAATCTTTGGTGTTTCCGTATTGGTTAATTTATTGACGGCAAGATATTCCTCAGATTAGACCGATCAACGTTAGACTCTCAGTTTCGATCCAAAATTTCTCTGGACATCCACCGCTCCTGCAATAATGAAGAAAAACTGTCGTAAAACTCTAAAGTAGCAAAGTCATTAATATGATGAGTGGGATTAAATTGATACTGGTGATAATAAGCGGCCACTCCTTCCACCATTGTCTTATACTCAGTTGTGATTGGGTGGATTCATATCTCATCCAAATGACAACATACACTTCAGCATCCAATGACTGGCAAGGGGTTAGTGAGGTCAAAGTTTGAGATTTTTGTATATGTTTGAAAGTTCGTTATTAGAGCAACAGCGGGAGAGAGGAATATTTTAATGACGAGGTGGTTAATATCGGGTGGATAATGGTTTTCAGGGGTGGGATGCGTCGTGTATTTGTATTTTAAAATATTATAAATGAAACGTTTTTAACTGACTACTTTGCATTGGAAAAATAAATTAAGAACAAGAAAAATTTCGGATCAAGTGGGACTCGAACCC
>JAQIWE010003653.1:0-11557 GCA_034698565.1 Campodea plusiochaeta | reverse complement strand
CCCCAATCTATAAATGATCAGGCAGATTGGATGTACTTCCTGAACATTATCTTTAAAAAAACTCGAAGTTATCAAATATTTAACATGATAACTAAAAGTAACAGTCTTTTCCTCCAAATTATGGTATCAACGTTTTCGCCTGAACCTAATAAACCTTTCAATTTACAAGTAAAACATTACTTTCCTGATAATCTTAACTTTTGGACAAGGAACTGTAATAATTTATAACCAACTGTATCCAGAATGAAATATTTAGAAGTATCTATTAATTTTGAATACCCTAAACCGCTGTCTGTCCTAAAAAATTTTTTGCCAGATATTTCTGTTCACTAACATAATTTGTAAGTTAGTTCCATATACTGTAATAATTCAGAATTGGCCAAAGGGTTCTCAATGAAGTAAATTTATGAACTTCTTTCCATAAAAGCCAATAACACTCATAATGATTAAAAGTGAATCAGTATTTCTAAATGAAATACATGTCCAGTAATTATCTGGTGTATAAAGTAAATAGTTTTTTTAACAGTTTTCTCATCTGTAAGGATATACTGTAACATTCCAACTCGGTTCTGCAAATCTTTCTCATGTTAGCGACCATACATTATTTTCAAATGCTAGTAATTATTAAGTGAACTCTGCATGTCTATCTTTGTTAATCCATACCTCCAGAAAGTGGAAGAGATGCCTTATCGCTGACCCTCCTCCTGATTGGTCCAGCCATATTAGGTGTTGGTGGATGTAATACAGATGGCGCTTGTGATGAATTAATCAACGCTGACATCGAGGATGGAACCATTGGACAAAGTCCTGTTGTTTGACCTGTTGGACTCAGCATGGCCGAACTGAAGTTTAACTTTGGAAGGGGAGAACACGCTTGGAGAATATAATCATCCATGTACAGCTCAGATTTACTTTTCTCGTTTTCGAAACTCTTTTTCTGGGAAAGAAAAGTTGAATGTGTCATTATTACGAATACGACCCATCACTCATAGTATATTTCTAGCAATATTAATACTGTCTTGTTTATTACTACTTTACACTGTAAAAAGAATAACTAGATATGACTAAATCAATGTTGTTTCGTTTATAATCAACTGACGGACATGATTGAAAGCTTTTTAGAAAATCACTTCGTCCTAATGAACCGATATATACTGGTATACACAAATAATCCTCAAGTTATTTTTTATTCTTGCTTAGCGTATCAGCATTTCAAAATTGTTCATTTCTCATGTGATACTGAAGTGATATTTTCTAACAATAAGCAATTGATGGTTTATTGGCTGAAATTAAAATAAAAAGTTGTACTAAAATAATAATTTTATGATAACAGAAGACAATAATGCGAAATTTCTTGTCTTGCAGTTTGATTTAGCAAGGACATTATTAGTAAAATAAACCAAATGATTTATAAAACAAACAAATAAAACGAATCCTACCAGGTCAGCGATGGATATGGGAGCGTTATTCGATTCGCTACATCCAGTATGTACATTGAGTTTATTGTTATTATTGTTGTTATTATTATTATGATGTTCACTGGGACTATTTGCTGATGGTGAGACTTGTTGTTTTGTCATATGAAGATGATGCATCATAGCTTGTAACCTGTCTCTTTCTTTCTGAAGTTGAAGTTCTAACTGAGAAACAACCTGCATCTGAACTCGGGCCTGAGCTGTCGATCGGTCATCAAGAGTATGCTCGGTATTCAGGTGTCTGAAAAGGAATAAGTTGCCAAATTAAAATTGGTTTAAATTGTAAGAACCAATATTGTGTTTGGGTAACATAGGAGGTCTTGTATACTATGATGGAAGCAGAGGAGTATACAATTGAAAGTCAATAATAATATATTTTTAATAGTAGCTGTGTATGTAGCGAAACGATCTCTCTTTGTCTAATTTTATTATTGAAAACATTGTGCCATACGATGGATCTTAAGGATCCGAAACCGGATCCGATGAGTAAATAAAGGTTTTTAAAATTGTGCAGAGATGGGCCTATTATCATTGACTTTCATTAACATAGGAGGACAATAGGGAAATAAATTACAAAATCACAATAATCTGAAGTTACGTACTCTGATTCTGCCTAAACACAAATTTCATTATAATTATTCAGTAAGTAAAAATAGTGAGAGTAATACTTTGAACATTTTTGTGGAAATGTACTACCACAGCGACGTCAGAATATAATTTTATGAAAAAAAATATTCATCTGCAAGAAAATATTTTTTGATATATTACTTACTCAACTTAATCAGAAGCATAATGAGATTTATTCTAGAAATGCTTCTTAAAAGCAGTACAATTTTCTAATTTTTTAAATTCTGCCAATGATGTTTCAGTTAATGTTGTGCATATTATACACTATGGACGAAAACTATCTATAGTGAAAAAAAATTAATATTACAGAAACATTTACTTCCAACGAGATTATTCTCTTAATTTTCATTACACCGATTCATGACACAATTAATAATTTATGGAACATTGTTACATTATAATCACTGAAAAATTCCCTTTACACAACCAACAAATGACATACAGTTCCGCTTTTAAATTAATTATTCTTCCGGAATTACAAGAAAAAATTGAAAACGAAAGTTTTTAATTAGCATCGAAGAGTTCTTTGGAAATTCTTTTTGGAATCCCAAGTATACTCTACAATAAATGAGTAACAGTTTCTCGTCATCAGCTTTGTCTTCTACAACCAATGAGTAAAGTATTGCCTTTGTGCATGAAAAAAAAAATTCTATTAAAATCTGATCATTTCGATAAACTAAAAGAAAATTGAAGCTAAAAAAAGTTTTGAAAGCGGGGGGAAGCATTCTTTTGTAAAATCCTCAAAGTCAATCAAGTGTGTTGCAAATCATTAAGAGGTTTCTCTTTCTTCTTTTCACTTCACCTTCCTTTCTCCCCTTCAAAATTAAAAATGTACTTTCTTTTTTGTCTTTAGATTTATTTAATAATGGAGAGGTAGGTTTCCTTTTACCAGTTTGGGGATTGTTTGCTTCAAGAAATAAAAAAGAGGAAACAGAAAATGAAGAGGGATGCTGATGGTGTCAATAGGAAACACATGATAATTTTACACGGAAGGCAAACTTATATTTTTGTTAAAGTGAAAGAGTGATACTGCTCGCGAAGTATTATAATTTAAAACTGTTTGTATATTTATGGTTAATGAGTTACGATATTAGTGTTGGTGCAACTAGATTACGTATACGTAAATTTTGAGATTTCAACTGGCAGTGTTTATAAGAAATAAGATAATGGTTACTCGAACGTTTTAAGACAATTAATAGTAAATATATTTACTGTATATTGATCGAGTACATAGAATTTTATTGTCTTTGCAGACACATTCAATTCCTTTGCTCAATTGAAAATGCTTCAGAAAGACAAAAACTACCTCACAAATCTAATTTTTATCATGGTTCCGAAATTTTGAATGTTTGGAAAAGGTAATCATAGAAAAGATACCTCAATTCAAAATCTTGTATACTCTTGATTATCAGATCGTGTAATTGTTTTATTCTATAGAGGTCGACGATAAGAGCTGTATCTAATCCCCAAATTGTATTTATTATTGACATTATTCATCTTGCCATGATTTAGATTATTCAGAATAAAAAATGTGTACGCCTGAAAAAATACAGTTTAATAGCAGCATATTTCTTCGCTAACATCTTTATTGTTGACCTTTAGTATTTCCTTACTTGGTAAAAGTTCTTAAATCATCACAGATTGCTTCACATCCTGGCCATTTACAGACTCCATGACCATAAAGTGAATGACCACTACCACTCGTTGGTTTAGAGTCAGTACCGTTTTCCTTTCCTACCACTTCGTCGCCACATACACCGTTCATACCTCCACCATCGAGGAATATGTGATTAGAAAGTAACCCTGTGGGTACAAACAAAGAAATCAAGGTAATGGCAATAATAAAAATAATCAATTGCAATAGCACAAATATTATTCAGATCTTACCGTTTTGTGCACCATTTTTCTTCTGAAATATTTCAGGTGTGGAATCGTTTTCTTTCGACCAAATGTTTCCTATATCGCCGTGATTTAAACCTGTGGAGAAACGAATTAATGTATTGTTAATTCCGGTACTACACTTACATTTGCCATATGTTGCATTATTTTCCCTATAGTTCGTAATACTAGCTGACAAAAAAACAACTTATGGAAGTAAAAATGAAAACAGAACACAGTCCAAGATCTAATATTAATGAGATAGTTGGTATTTTTGATACTTCGTCTTTGTCGTGATTATAGCGATTTTAATAGTTCGTAACATTTTTTATTTTTTTTTTATTTCAGATATTGTTTTAAGCTGCCAGCAATAAAAAAGTTCTTTGAAAAATACAGAATATACAAGTAGAAAATGCTCCTCAAAGTGCAAATATAAAATTAGAGAAAATTCCATGAAGACATGATCTCAATTATGAAATTATTAGAGATTTATAGTCACTGACTTACTATATTTACAGTACTGAATTATTAGAGATAAAAACAGACATTAATTTCATACCCACTTTGAATAATTCCGATACCTTTTTGTATACCTTGTGATAGCACCATATGTGGAAGTCCAATTCCTTGTTGTAGAAGATATTGTCGCTGAGTTAATTGTAATTGTTGCATCATTTGTTGTTGTTGTAATGCTAATTGTTGGAGTGTTGCGGAAGCCTTCTTTTTATCTGAAGACTAAGGAAGAAGAAAAATTATATTGTAGATGTAGTATATCCCAGTCAACTCTACATGTACGGTATAAGACTACTTTTAATCAATTTTGTTATATTAGATGGTTTAATGTCTGATTAAAAAAAATCAAAATTTTATCGCTGTCAGGTAATTTGTCAATTTTATAAAGATGTCGAAGTTTTTAACAATTGGCTTTTAGCACTTGTAATAGTCTCAATTTGTTAATCACTCATTCTTGGTTATAACATGTACAATATTTATGTGTTTATTAATTAACAAATTCTTCAGATTTTAAGTTAGTTGTCAATTACATGCTGTTTTAATGCTTGAACATTACAAATTATTTTATTATGCTGAATGGTATATTTTCCCGATTATGTTTTCTTGTAGTATTTACCTGTAGTAGATGTGTTTGTTGTAGTAAGTTGAGCTGTATTTGTTCTTGCAGTTGTTGCATTACTTGTTCTAATTGTTTCCTTCCCAACTCAGCCAACTGTTGCTGTTGCTAATGGAAAGAGAGAAAAACAAATCAGAACAATATAAGAAATTGAGGCATTATCAACGAAAATCAAATATCAAACTTGTCTTTATCTTAGAGAAAATTATTTCCGCCATAGCATATATTAATGCACAATCAATCTTAACTTAACATTGTAAGTAATAATTTATTGAAAATACTGACAGTGTGTAAAAAAATTATGATTTGTTTTGTCTATTTTTTGACAGACCTTCTAGAAAACATACACGTAATTAGCAATTTAACCCTTGTTCTTCGAGTTGAAAATAAATTTCTCGTTTCGCTTTTCAACTCTTTCCTGAATTTTGATTACTGAATTACTATTTCGTCAGTTCAAAATAGTTGTAAAATTAACGGTTCATGTTTACTTTGAATTCCATTTTATAATGTATCAATAATGGTACGTTCTGGAATAAAACTTGAATCGAGTACAGACAACAGTCAGTGAGGGCACTTCAGAATTTAACCACTGTTAATTTATGATACTGTAAAAGCAGCGCCATCAATTGACATGATTATACAGAAATTATCGGGGGAAATTTTATTCAAATACCGGTACCCATATATCCATCAAGTGCATCAAATCCAACCTTATAGTTATAATTCGACTTTACCTGTTGTTGGAAGAGCAGTGTTTGATGCTGCATGAGTTGTTGTAGTTGTGCTGGACTGAGTAATTGTTGTTGCAATAACTGCTGCATATGATGAAGTCCCGGAGCCATAAGAATTTGTTGTGCTAGTGAAGCTTGTTGCTGTGGTCCAGGAGCTGCAGAAAGAGGTGACGAAGGATTGTTTTGTCCGTTACTGTTAATTGCATGGTCTGTATTACCACACGTTGAGTTAGTTTGTTCTCGGGTCGGAGGAGCGGCGGGTTCGGGCGAACCGGAAGACACGGGTTTGGTACTTGATGGAGCTTTTGGCGGAGGATTCGCCTAATGAGAAGAAGAATAGAGTTCGTTAGTTATTTGCTGTAATATTTAAATATTTCACAGATAAATCGGACTCTTGTAGTTGGAAATATGGGAAGAAAGTTTTGTTTTGTTGGTACTTTGGTTGTAGTTTCTCTCAACAAAGAATTCAACTCTATCTTGATTACAAGAAACACACTAAAGATATATAATGTACAATTATATATTCAAGTAAGAGAATTAGTTGATAGTTAGATAAGAATTACCTGTTGTCAAAATTGAATATTTTTGTAGAAACGCTCCAGGCGCTCCACTGGGTTGCTCATTTAACTTGTGAGATGAATAAAGATTCACAAAGTATTTTAAGTCAAATAATTAATACTTAAAAAGGAAATAGTTTTCACTAACTCGTAAGTTTAACCAAATAAAACCAATAATAGTAGTTCATTTGTCAGATTGTCACCAATAGTAACAAACTATTTTTGATTTTTAAATTGTACATTATAATTAAACCTGTAAACCAATGAGACACAGTGGACAAGTGAGTGTATATAATTACAGTGACAACCATATAACTTTCCAATTTGATATACATTGAAGTACAGCTATTAAATTGCAGCGTAAATCTGTATTATTGATGACTCTTCAACATACTAAAACCTTTTATGTCCAATTACATGCACCATTTCATTACAGTGTATTACTCCCATTACATAAAACTGCAAATAATTAAACACAAGATCATAAAGGTGGGGGGCAAAACGACACCGAGCAAATTCGTTAATTATATTACGACCACAGTAACATTTACAAAAGTAAACCTCAGCGTTTTCCTTCAAATTCTTTCGTTTTTCTTTCCTCTCTTATATCGTCGTATCATTCTGTTCATTACAAAAGTTTGAGTAAAAGACATTTCCTCATTTAAAGAGTCGCTTGCAATCGCTTCGTTTTCCGGAAAGTTCCCCAGAGTCCTATAGTGAAGGAAATTGTTGATTATACTCCTGAAGAAAACACGCACTTAGAGAACAGCTTACGGAATAAAGACTGCTCAGCGATGTACAAGATCAAAATTGACTCAATTCCTCACGGTACGATTACGATATTTCAATATTGTTTTTCGAAATATAGAAAGTTTCCTGTAAAGTGACGTAAGAATGCATTATTATTTATAAATAATAAAACTCATAATTATGAGAATGAAGTGCATTCTTTTAAATTAGCACTAAAGTATTCATCTTTCTTATTTCAAAAGCAGTACGATTGAGAATTTATTTTAAAAATTATTAATCAGTCTAAAATTCCTACATTATGTATTGTCTACTTATCGTCGACCTTATGAATTATATTATAAGATACTCTAAACAGTGGACTGAATTATCAGTTTCTTCATACAGAACTGGTGAAAATCATGAAACTGCAAAACTCAGCATTGGCACCATTTTATTAAAACATTTTAAGTTATCCTAAATTATTGCATTATCTATATTAGTATCTGAAAAGATATTATACCATAAATGTTGAGACAGAAAGCCGTCATATACCTATTTAAAGTTATAAACTGTTTGGTATTATTTAAGGTGTCATAGAGTATATATATACTGATATTGAGTGTATCTAAGTGTGCTAAACCCTCCATCCCCCTCCCTGTAATCTCTGCGTTTATTGGATTGAAAAGAAATTTTTCTTCTGCTAGAAAGGAAGGGGGAAGAGAAAAGAAAAGTTGAAACAAAATAAAAGGCAATCAAAACCAAAAGATACACCATGAATTTAAAAAGAGTAAAAAAATATTACGGTTTTGGTATATTAAAAGAGGTTATAATTTCAATTTTTTTAAAGAAAATTGCCACAACTCTTCTTCTATGTTGTGGTGTATTGTGTAATTTAAACAATTTCAACTAAGGTACGTCTTTGATTTATTTTGAAATATATATAACAGGGGAGACATTTAAACAGACCACTATAATGTCACTGTGATACTGTTGAATTAACAGAACTAATTTAAGTCATTTATTACTTAAATATTACAAATTGAAAAAAAAAAAAAAAAAATTCACATGAGACAGTTTATAAAAAGTATTAGGAAAATGAAAAATGATTAATGAAACTGATTGACTAATAAAAAATTATTGGCTACTACTCTTCAGAAAAAAAAGAGAAATACAACTTCCTAATGAAAATAGTATTGCAACATAACAGATTGCAGTTATTACAGATTCAGTACCTAATTATCATTTCGCGTCAATATTTCTAATGCTTCCATCGCTTCTGTTTATTGGTTGTGATCGAACACTGCTTGCTTTTTAATTGAGAACAATAATGCAATTTTCTCAACCGATTGTTCCAAATACATGCAGCAAGCTGACGACAAAATCAAATAATTTAATATCCGGGGAAGGGTAAAAAATGTCCAAATAGAGGAAGATTTTTAATTATGGAATCATGCTGTCTAAATAATAAGCCATTAGTTATTATTGCTTTTCTGTACCATAAGTTTGGTATTTTTAGTCAATAATGATTTTCATTGAATATTAGAAATGGTGTGACGAGAGATCGCTTCTTCCCACCCGTTAATGGTGGTTCATGATGTGATTTCAAATAGGAAATTATAAAAACGAGACACGTGTTCTTTGAATGTTTATACTGTATATTAATTATTAATGATTCATGTCGGTGAAATTAATAATTGTGCAGTAATTTACAGTTTCTTTTATTATCATTATTTGATACAGTGTGCATAGTCCCGTTTCAGATTTCTACAAAACTTTACAGAGACTATTAGATGTCATTCACTTCAATAATATCTAATATATTGTCCACGATTACCAAAAGCAAATACTTTGAATTAGAACTCAAATTAACTATTATTTATTACGTGTCACGGACAATTAATTAATTAACGAATTGTTAATGAAGCACATCTTCATTTTTGAATAAGAAGCGAATTGCAAATCACTGCCTTTCAAATTAAAATAGACTTTAAATTTAATGGATGTCTTAAAGTACCGGATTTTAAAGAAAGATTTAAGATTCCTTCACCGATCTATGAAAACTGAAAACTAGTAATTTGAACAATTTAGCATATCTATCACGGTTATTTGAACGATATTTCTAGATTCTTCCCCGACTAATATTTCGACAGATTTGCACCACACAGTGAAAAAAAATCTAATTATTTCCAGTCACCGATTCAACTTTCATCAAAAATAATAATAAAACCAAAGAAAGAAAAGCCTCAAATGAGTAGTCTTATACTTTTTAATTGGATTTGTATTTTTTCCACCCTATTCGCCCAAGAGTCCCCTCCTTGCCTTACTGTAAGAGTCCATTGGTATTCAGAGTCGCTGGTGAAAAAGCAACTTAAAAAAGTCCTCCCATCCTTCTAGCAAAAAGCAAACTTTTTTTATTCTTCCTTCAACCTTTCCTTACGACCCCTTATCACATATTTCTTATGCAGAAAAGGCTGTTTTGCTTTTCCCCCCACGCCCACCCCACTTCAGTAATATTATTTCCATATTTTTCACATAATGCCGCTCTATGTGTGGCTTTTTATTTCATGTGACACTGCCGTAATGCATTTTAACGTCTTATCATTCATTGCAGTGTTTCCAAGCAAAGACCACAAAATGGGTGCTACACAGAAAAAGAACTCTGCAAGTAAATATTTGTTGAAAAGAGGCGTGATTTTTTAGTGGGCTGAAAAAAGAAAACGTGAGAACGCTTATACATGGACGTATCGACACCTTATAGAAGGGACGAAACTTTGATAAGGAAGATCAAATTTTATGGCTTCAACAAATGCTTTACAAGAAAGAGAATAAAAAGAAGGACATGTATTGGTAATTTTATACACAGGCTTCCCAGTGAGATTGCTGTCACTTTAAAGGAAGTCTCCGGTTCGAGCCTCAAGAGTGATTGAGGGGAAAATTATGTTGAGGCCTGGAAATAAGTTATGAATGCGGTTCCTGTCAATTATACCAAACCAGAGACTTTCAAATTATCAATTTGGATCTCTTTTGATAAAGTGAAACTTGGCTTGTGTTAATGTAATCTAATAACTCTAGCCCTACTTCTAATCAAAAATCTTCGTTGCAAAAATGAAGATGCGTGGAAATAAATAATTTTCATCCATTTCTAAAAGTCAGAGTAACAACAAACATGAACATTAATATTGAACGGTGAAAAGAGTTGTGTTTTGTAATATGGTAACAAAGAAAAATGATTATTATAAATTTTTCAACTTTATATAATAATATAGATTACATATATTGTACATTTTAGGATCAATTACGGGTAACTCCAAAAACTAAAATAACAAAAAGATGTTTTTGTTGAATTTGCAATTTTAACATCAATTACAAAACAGCAAATAAATATTGATGGTTTGTTTTCTCTACGTAGCTGTTCAACATTTAGATATCCCAATGCAAGTATTTTCTAAGCTCAGAAAACTAAATTCCTAATGCAAGTACTCCCTAAACTCCGAATCTAAGAAATCTAATGAAATTACGAGAATGCTGTCGAGACATGGCAACTTTACTATGTTTTTCCCTCTGCACAAAAATTTATTTCTTTTTCCTCATTTTCTATAAACATGTGATTTTCACGTACTTCCCCAGAAATAAAATCTCCTGCTTTCCGTTCTGAAGGTATAGGCGTAGAAACTTATTGGAAGTAAACTATATTTGACAGCACTTTTTATCAGCTAATTCATTTTTTTAGTAACTACTGAATGTTCCCAGAAATAAATATTCGCAAGGCAGCAATTAATTTAAATGTTTCATTATCGTCTATAAGAAATACTGACGACGAACGACTGATATGAACACATGAAAGGAAATATCCTAGTATGACTTCCATCATATTATAAATAATACTTTCGGTAAATTTATTACGAGCGAATCAGAAAATATGACGAATTCCAGAACAATGTCATATTTAACTTCTACAGCTTAATTTTTTTCCTTTTTAAATTTGGAAACGCATCAGTACTATCTCATAAAACTTCCGAGCACTATAGTCTATATTTATTTGCCAATAAAAATGAAATTAAAAGGTTATAACATGCAAACCTTTCGAGAAATAATCGAATAATTAACTATATGTTTTAAATGGTTATAAACAGATCTTGTGAACTACCTGGGACAGCAGCTTTAATAGAGAGAGAGAGAGAAAAAAATAATTAATGTTCCACTCAATTTCTAAATAACATCTTTCAAAACTGTGTATTGCATTTCTGCTTACAGAAGGAAATTCGACAGAATAATGACAACATTAGGACAATATTTTCTTTGTTTCAAATTATAACTTATAATAATAAACCGCTGCTCCCCAATTGAACCTATAATCCCTCCGCCTATATTTCCCATTGTCTCTGTATCTTCTCCTTGACTCCTTCCATTTACAAACAATAAATAATCGGT
>JAQIWE010003652.1:0-11559 GCA_034698565.1 Campodea plusiochaeta | reverse complement strand
ATAGTTCCTGAGGCACCTATGAGTATAACAATTCGATAACTTCAAGATAGAAATAACTTTTTCATTGAAATAGTACTATATGAATCAGTACAGTCGCGGATCCAAAGGGGGAGCGGCAGCCTCCCCCCTCAGGAATATAAAAGACAGTATAAGAATGTATAACGTAAGAAAAACTAAAAAAATGTTATTAAATTTTGTAAAATATCAGTAAAAACGGGCTAACATACTGTAGTGAATTTTTAATTATAATTTTCAGAATTTTCTACTCTCGCGCCAACCATGGTGGCGCTTCTCGGATGGTCTGCTGCGCTGTCCGAAATTAGCGGGTTCCGCCTCCCGAAATTAGAACTGGGTCCATGCCTGAATCAGTGGTGCAGTTGAATGCCATCACGATCTCTTTGCTAATGACAGGATTCAATAATACAATAAGAGAAACTAATGCAGCAACTGGAAACTGAACTGATATTTTTAGTGATACTTTACATAGTAATTATACTGTCATTCAATACTTGCATCTGAAAGTAAACAATATAAATGATTCCATATATATTATATTCACATTACAACCAAGTAGGATTTTCTATATTTTCACAACAAGGAAGGATTCTATATACATTATTCAGTAGAATACTACGCAAACTCTGTCATTTAAATGTCAATAAGTTATATTTGAAATAAATAATAAATTAATTCCTAGAATGATAGTGAACAAAATGAGTTTTATTTAATGTATCATGCACAAATATATTTCATATGCACAGGTATACTTTGCTGTATTATAATTTAAAATGCACAATACAGTTACATACAGTAAGTTTAATCTCAAATGGAATTGCAAATACTGTATATGCACTTAACTTATTGAAGTAAAGTAAGAATTCTTCAGTATTTGATGTGCACTAAAATTTAATATACCAAATGCACATAACAATAGCAAACAAAGGTATTCCATGTCTTAGATTGGAATTCTCTACGGCATACTTCAATCTACTTTTGTGCTGTAGCTGTACGAGTATTCTCATTAACATTAAACTTAAAAGGTTTGCAGAGGTACATTGTAAGTCAACAAAAAATTTACAAAAATATTTGAATAGGCTAATTCAGGACTAAAAAAAATAATTAATAAATAGGTTAATAGTAATATTCATACATAGTGACAATTAATTTTAAAACGTAAGTATATCGGTAACATAGCGAGCAGGCTACGTACAATAACAGTTAATGTTTTCTCTTGTGAAAATCAAGAACATTTATAACTTTTTCCTAGCCCTCTCATTATAAATTTCTTGTTGATGACAAAACAATTATAAGAACGTCACTAAACTTTTTTTTTAGTAATACGCATTATGCAAAAAATTATTAATGTATTTTAGGAACCGGGTCTAGGCGAGTTTCTAAAAACGCTCGGGTCCGATACCACTCGTCTCAAAATCGAATGACTCCAAATGCGTTTAAGACTCTATTCGAAAATCGAGTCGGATCAAGTCTGAATGTCTTAAATATTGTTATAAATGGCAAGAAGTCGAGTCCGAGGTAAACTTAGACTCGATAGGAAGTTGGAACACTAAAATCTATCACTATTTTCTTAATTTTTTATTATGATCAAAGTACTTGATAATTATAGTCAATTTTGAATTTACAGTGTTAAAATACGCTTGCCTTAGATACCGAAGGAATTCCTTTTTAATGACTTTATCCCAAGAATAAAATGAAATTTCTGGAATCCTTTTCAATGCTCGGAAAACTGTCGTGTAAAAAAATCTTTCGACTGGACAATAATTCTCTTCACTAATCTCGTAATAACGTTTTTCCTAATACAGACATAAAACTCTTTCTATATATACTTCATATATCCAATAACAAAACGACCTATTAAACGAAAAAAAAGAAATCGAAATCTGTGCTTTTTATCCATTTATTGTATCACGAAAATGTACTCTAGATGTATACTTTCGTCTCCTATTACAGTGTCTTTGTATTGTACCATGGTATATAGATATCCTTTATAGAAGTCGACTGAAATACAATAAAAAAGAGAGCTTTTATAGCTCCGTGTATACATCATCTAGAAGGTGAGTTCTTTTTGTTGAACTTTTGATAATAATGTGATAGTGTATAATAGTGAATTGGTTTTTATATACCAGAGGTAAAGGTGAGCGAATAGAGAGAGAATAAATGGCGTCGATAGGGTGCTTCAAATGTGGAGACGGGGTATACGCAGAAAATGTCAGAATAAAGTCTTCATTATATGAATTGATGGAATATTATTGCATTCGTAAGAATTACAGTCGGTATTGAAGAATTGGGCTTATTCTTAGTTTAAGTTTCACTAACGTCGTAAGTATGAAGTCTGAAAACGATTCGAAACAGCAGAGAAAATCAACATTAAACTACCTTGGAAATGTAGATCATGTAGAGGTTTTGAATCTGACAATCCCCGTCTGATGTTCTTAATACAGCCCTATTGCCCTAATATTGTTACGGAAATAGCCATTAAATATAATTTTCTAGCTAATACGTTTCAAATCCACAATAAAAATACGGAATATCGTCAATATTTCTGCCAAGACCCTTAGCTTTTATCAAGACATTAAATACATTTACAAATAAATTTACAGTAGTTGAAAGGAATATAGACATTAAGTGCATAGTTGTTTATATTCCTTTCAACTACCGTATACTTATTTGTAAATGTATTTATTGTCTTGATAAAAGCTAAGGGTCTTGGCTGAAATATTGACAATATTCTGTATTTTCATTGTGGATTTGAAACGTATTAGCTAAAAAATGACAAACACATATGAATCCATTTCTCTCAGAAAGAATACATTAAATATAAGTTAACACAAAACCACACGATTTGCAGTTTAAAACTATTCTAACTCAGCAACTCATTTCTTCTTGCCAAATCGATTTTTTTAGTACCCTTAGACTAGCGACGAATTGCTAAATTACCTACGGGTTTTATTCTGCAAGATTCAGCACTTTTAAATTACACATCAGCGCGTACTATTTGAAAACGAAAAGAGAGAAAACTAAAATCCTTGTTTTGCAATTCAACTCTATAAAAAAAGTGTCCGGCAGTGCTCAATTATAGAAACGATTCTGGTTCAATCGTGTCAAACGGTCGAGAACAGCTACGGAAAAAAACACTTTTCTCTTTGAAGGATTAAAATTTGATCACTTTAAAAGCTTTTTTCCTGCTCCGTCAACCTTTAATTATTCTTTTTCTGCTTTGACGGATTCAGTTCTATACATTTCGATATAATTTAGACTTTTAGAATTGCTAATGTTCATGGGGAACCTGTCGGGACAACAAAAGTCGTAAAATGGCCAAACATCTGAAATAATGGAATTCACTTGCTATGACGAATGAAAATTAATTTTTTTTCTCTTCATATAGATTAGAAATTGTCTTGATATACAATCAATCAATCTATTAGGCTATGTAATGTCGACTTTTATTGTAAATCAGCTTGATGTCACTGACACAATGGTGTGGTGCGGTGGTAATAAGCAGAGCCAAAGAGCTGAATTCCTGGGTTCAAATGAACTGAGGGATATAATATAACTCTGTATTCGATCTTAAGAGCCTAAAGCAAGTAACCCATTAAGGGTGTTTCTGACAACCACCAACTAATAATCCCTTGTTAGTATGTTTAAATTCTTTGAACTAGCTGCGATTTGTTATATAGGAAATAGAGAATTTGAACCACCTAAACAGGTGGACAACAATGAGTTTACTGTCAAAACAATTTTGAAGAGTTAATCGATTTGGGCTCATAAGATCGAATATACAGAGTATAAATTTCTTTTCACAATCTTGTGTTAATCAGCTCCGATAGTTCTCTAATAATTATCTAAACTGATAATCAGAGATTAATATCTTTGGGATAAATATAATATAATTATGATAAAAATCTATACGTATAAATTTATAAGTTGTGAACTGAATATAGTTGTCTAATAAATATCAGGATTATTAACATATATTACTATTTCATTGAGGTGATACTTTCCTTACAGAATCACAAGAGAAAAAATATGTGTGTTTATATTAGTATTTTGAAATACTTTTGAGGAAATATCAAAATGTAATCTGCGGATAATTCTTTATTATCGGATATTTATTTTAAGCTACTATTTTTTAATTCGTTATTTTCTTTAAATAATGATTCTGCTCAGAATTTGTACAGTACAAAGCAACCTGGTCCAATCTGTTTCAGTGAATATATTTAAAGAAAAGAACTGAAATTATCAGTTTTGCATCATTGCCAAAACGTAATCATAGAAAAAGAAAGAGGCTACAAAACTCACTCTACTTAAAAAAAATAGGTACAGAAATGTAATGAGAACGAAGTCATTGTACTCGAAAAATCAATTACTTGTATCTGTAGCTTCATTTATTTTCCTGGCATACAGACCTGTAAATACAAGAACTCTGAAACCGTTTATCGAATTCCTGTATCTATTTTCCAATACTTTCCATTCAAAATCTTTAATTAGAGGCTGAACGAAAGAACTTTTCCGAAAAGTCGTAATCCTTACTGCACATACGGAATAATAAAACGCATTCTTTTTCGTACATTGTTCCAAATCACAAAAGAACCAAAGAACGCGCGCTTTTTTTCTTTCCTGTAAAGTAATAACTTGACTCTATAACTTTAAGTTTTATTCTTTTTGCACCAATAAGAAGAAAGTATTATTTCGGTCCCTAAAAGTTTCAAAAGATAGAATAGGGACAAAAGTTCTTCTGGAAACAAAATGAGAATAAATTACATCCGCAGGTCTTAAGTTTCGTGTAATGTTAAAAAAAAGGAAACATCTGAAGTTCAGGATTAAATTTTACTTCAGGATTAAAAAGAAGTGATTTCGTTTTACTACTGCTTATGAAAGGATTTCACCTCGAAAGTAGGAAAAAATTACAGAGTTTTTCATTTCTTTTCGAGAATATTTAGCTAGAGTACTTTTTCTGTAATCTAGTACTGATATATTAGTGGACAAACAGATGAAATGGCAACATGATCTGTAATACTGGGCTGGTGATAATTGACTCTCTGACAACAGATAAAATTCATATATAGGTTTTACACATTTTCAGTAAAATTTTGTTGTTCGGAATAATATTTCCGTCAAAGAATTTCACTCATGGTCTCCGGCATTGATTTGACATACCCCTACCCCCTTTTTGACATACTATGAACGCCTCTAGTTTACAAAGACAGTCATCACATAATAAAAAAATCTAAACGTTTCCCACTGACGAATTTACTCAAAGTTTCACCATCTTTTTCAATTTCATTTATTTTTGGAACCATCACATTACATTTTAATCTTGTATGTGAAAGTTTTACATGCAAGCAGAGAAAACATCAAATCCGATTTGTCAAAGAAGATTATACCATTACACTCATAGAACTTATGCTAAAGAGAATTATATTCAAATTAACACATCA
Organism: Campodea plusiochaeta; assembly: GCA_034698565.1. NCBI lineage: Eukaryota > Metazoa > Arthropoda > Diplura > Rhabdura > Campodeidae > Campodea > Campodea plusiochaeta. The sequence continues at coordinate 6,103 of JAQIWE010003652.1, read as the reverse complement.
TAAAAAGGTGGAAAGTAAGAGCCTAGGATGTAGGGTTTTAGGGTATCAGAACATACAGTCGTATTAAAAATTATTGATAAATGGGATCTATATTTATTTTTGCTATAACCCGAAAACTCGAATTCTATTTTTGATATTATGTGATATTTATTATTTAGGGTTTTCTTCTCGCAATATTTTATTTATGACTTTCATTAATAAAATTATGAATGAAAATCACAAATAAAAATACTACTCAAGTATTATGTGAATGTAATGTATGAACCAACAGTTTTTGTGACTTATAGCCAATATTGGAATGAAAATATATGATTGTGTATAAAAAATCATTTATACTATTTATTTTTTCGTTTCATTAGAAACACTGCTTTGCTGAGTAAATATAATTATGATGTGACTTTAAACCTTCAGAACGGTATAATTGACATCGAACAAATTGCGACAGTTGCATTTTGTATGATATCCTGCCTTTGATTCCTTTGATATTTTTGACAACAAATTAATTCACTTCGTTCAAGCAAATAATATTGAAAAGTTACAGAAGCGTTTGATATTAGAACTGAAAGTTATTTGTTTTTAATTTGTTGATGACTATCATGACCATGAGCGAATTCTCTTGAACTTTTAAACATTTATATTTCTCAGAAGTTCATTAGAAGACATCAGGTGGAGGCCAATCCGCGACTTTTTAATTTTTCATTACGTTCGTCACGTGATCTGTGACGTTGTTGGGATGCTAGAGTTAGCGGACGGTATAGTAAAACCAGTAAAACTGCGTGTAGAAGGAGCTTTGTTGTGTGGTTTTTCTGCTTTTTCATTGTTATTTAAGTTGTTGTAATTGCATTTGAAGGTTTTAGAACAGTGGAGTGTTTAGTGTGAAGCAGTAAAAACAAAATTATCGAAAGATAAAGTGATAAAGAAGATGATGTAGTACGTGTATCATCGTTTATTCGTTTTCCATTGTGAAGCACAGACTGTGTAGTGGCTATAGGCCTAGTGACACCGTAAATAAATGTATGATCTTTTCGAAATGGTTTTGAAAATTGGTAATATACTATCACTTCACTTATTATTTCAATCGAGATTTTATGACCTGAGAATTTTATAAAAACAACGCTAATTTTTATATTTTCTACAATCTTTATTCATGTTTGCTTGAAATTGAGGGTTTGCTTGAAAACAGTATATAGAACCTATAGTGCCTTACAATGATTCAAATTAAAGGAATAAAATGCCTTTTACATTTGCAAAATAACCCTATTATAAAATATGCATTAGCCTATTTATAATTTCCGAATCTTCTATGTTTAGTAGACTAGGCTATCATTATAATTGCATTGATTTTTATGTACTGTAAGTTTGTTTTTTAGACATGGGCAAGTCAGTAAAATACTTATAAATTTCATTAATTGTTAATAGTGTGATTTTATATTTATAACAATATAAATAATGCCACAGAATTAGGTGAAAAGTGATTTTATTGTTTTTAAATGCTTGTTTTGTACTATAGCTCATGATATAAAATAACGTCATTGTGATTTGGAAGTGTGAATATTTTTGATATTATTTTATGTAGTCCTAATATAAATATTGCTGAAATAAATTTTTTAAGCACTGAAATTAAAATTATGTTTTTAGTCCCTTTGCTACAGATAAAAAAATGCACTAAAATTACATTTTTAATTATTATTCCAAAGAAAATTAGTGAACAAAACATTTTTTAAACATCCTTCTGTTATATTGTTCTTTTACCAAATTAGAAACTAGATAAAAATTTAGTGCAAAAAAAACCAAAAGAAATATAAAATCAAATAATATGAGAATAACATCATTGGTAATAAGTAAGTTAATTAAAAAAGGTTGCTGAAGATGTCAGTTGGCCTAATTAGTATGACAAGCAAAGATACTAAAACAAGAAAAACATCATTTATTTTTATATAGGTCTGTCAAAGAAAATAATTGCTTATAATGTGCCATTTTTTTAATTTTTCCGGAGATGTATACTGCAGTAAGCCAGTAACAACACTTTAATTGATAAATTATATAATTGTTAAAGTTCTACAGCAACATATAATATCAATTTATAAAATATACTTAATTAAGGAAAAAGAATCAATAACAAATCCGTCATTATTTCATCGTTATATACTGTAAGAATAATAGTGAAAATAATAAAATTAGATGAAGAGTAAAGTACAGTACATAGTCAGATACTTCTCCGTATTGTATTATATCTTACATACTGTGGTCAAACAAACAATATTGATGAATAACGTTGATCAGACCTTCAAAAGAAATAAGATAAAACGTAATAGCGCCAATGCTTTTTAAACACAACCATTTTCCCGCCCATCCCAAATACGTAATGAGTTACAGCCAATGAGAGGCGAGATAGCGAATTGGACTAACCTGTAGTATGAGAGTATTTATCAACCTTGACTATTTCCTATAGCTTGGTAAGGTTATATTCGTATTTTATGTTGCTGACACCAGATTTAAATTAAATTAAGATTACTGAGATCATTAAAGTTTTGGAATTAAGACAGTGGGGCCCCTAGAAAAATGAGAATTAAACCAATATTATGAAACTGTGGTCAAAATTTTACAAAATAATAGTAAAAATTGGCTGAAATGAAAAGTTTTTAAACGGAATTTAAACAACTTTCTTCGTTAACGGCGCTTCGGGAACAGTGTGGAAGAATCTCCATCGGTTTTTGTTTCCAACTCCCATGTAATATTAATCTGGAAAATTTCGGGGGAGTTTATTACCACTGAAAACCGATACACCCAACAGCCATCAGAGACTTTGAATATTGACAATTTTTTAATTCGTTGGTTAAGGAAAATACTCAATTTCATTTAAAAATTTCATATATTCTTCTGCAAAACAAATCAATTCTTGTTATCGAAAAAAGAGAGCATGTGTTCTTACTTTAATTCAGAACTTCGTAAGTAAGTAAGTTTTGTGTTTTGTCTCTAAATTAATGCGTTTAATGATGGTGTCTCTCAAAATTTTCAATATCTTATTATTCATTGGGAGTCACGTACTAACCCGTAACGGCCATAAAACATAAGAATGCAGTTAAAAAATAACAAAAACTTTAATTTAATTGTGGTCAAATCTCCCAGATTGTTAGAGAAAATGGTTAAAAATAGCGCGTTTTAAGTATAATTTTCAAAATATTTTTGTCTCGTGCCAATCATGGTGGCGCTTCTCGCAGATGGTCTTCTCCTACACAAATCCGCGCCTGATGATGTGGGACTTTCATTATCAATAGCGAACGGGGCCTTTTGAAGCCAGTCCGACATTGGTTGTCCATAGTAGCGTCCAATGTTCAAGTGTCAAACATAGAATAAATGTTTTGAAAGTAACATGTATAGTGCCGGATAACCAGTATGAATGTAACTATTTTACAGAGAAAATAGCAAAAAAAATGTTTTCTTTCGTAATGTATTTATGGTGATGAGGATGAACTCAGCTTTCACCCTTTTAAAATAATATTCAGAAGTTTTACTTATTACTACATAAGTTTTTACTTGCTAAACAATTATATAGTTTATAATTTTATTGTTCAAATGAAAAAAATATAATTTTCATAAGCCAGTTGCTCTTACTTTTCTAACGAATTATGAATAACCTAAACTTTACTGAAAAAGAAATAAAGATTACTTAAATGACTCCAATTACATAAAACTAGCAGCAATTTATGGAAATAGTATTTTAAAATTTGCATAGTTTATGACTCCTGGTATTGTCTTACATACATGTACTGATATTTTAATTAATGTCATATATTTAATATAATGTCGTCAGAAGAATATAGCAAGAAAATAATAAGAGTAATTTAGTAAAATTAATTTTCATAAAAATAGGTTACTTTAATTAAAGTTAGTACAATAATAAAATAACACAAAAAATATTTTGCATATGATAACTTATATAAAGTATATTTCAATTTACTAACCATCAACAAATTTTAATTCATGAATGGTAAATATAATTTGGAAAGGTTATAATAACTAAGCCACATCGGTATCAGTCACAATAAAATTTTGATAATTCTTTTGTTCGGTTATAATATTTTCAGTAATATTTCTTCAAACTATGTTTTTTTTTGTGTGTTATTATTTGTTAGATTTTGACCCTCTCCTATAGGGTTTGGTATGGTGGTGGAGAGGGTTACATAGCTTCCCACTTTACATATCGCCACCTCACAACCAGAACCGTCTAAGTTCACTTTTTGATTTCAGGAGAGCCAAATGAATGTTTCACTGTTATTATGTAAATTCAGCATTTTTATTTTGGGCAAAAGTATTTTGGTTATTTTTGAAGAAATGATGTTTTCAAAGACGTTTTCAGTAATAAATAAAAAATATAACGAAAATCGTAATAATTATACAGCCCTATTTTCCTGTATAATGGACTTAATCGATTTTGGCACAAAGAAAAATGAAGAATATGAACATATTCGATTTTTTTGCTGTACACTGTAGGTCATAATGCCATATTTCTCTTTCTCGAATTTGAGTTGCTTTATATCGAGCCAGGATGCGTAAATCTAAATTATTGATTTTGCCAGTACTATCTATGTCCAGATAAACGGTTTTGGCACTGAAAAAATTAACTACTAAAAGACATAGGCCCCTAGACGGTTTTATCGACACTCCATATCTCGAAAACTATCGATTTTACGGATTTATGATTTTCTGGGATGGTAGGCCTAGTCGCCTAGAGATTACAAAGAGCATCTCAAAACTGCAGAAAAGCCCATTTCTGAAAAAGTGGACTTGACGGTTCTGGTTGTGATGTGACGATATACAGTAGGCCTACTTTGAAAATGCTCATCTTTTTTGTAAGCGTTTCCTAAAGTTGACCACTCAAAGTCCTTCATTTTCTACTGATATTGTGAAAAAAAAAGTAAATGAACTTTTTGCGTGAATTTAAATTGTACGAAATAAGAAAATAAAAATATCCTATGGAAGTCACTGAAGTGCACTTTATGGAGGTGTTTTTATTTTTTTATTTCGTACAATTTAAATTGACGGAAAAAAATCATTTACGTTTTTTTTTTCACAATATGAGCAGAAAGTGTTCAGCTTTATGATGCGCTTACAAAAAATGTAAGTATTTTATGATGAAAGTCCAAAGTTAACACTGGTTGTTAAATTACTCAACTATATGTTTTAATATCACATCATATGAACATAATTGTTAACACATTACCAATTATAATATATCTTACTTGTAATATTATATATTTCTCTTAATTTTTTTTATTTCAATTTTTGCATAAAACTGTAGTTTCTAAATTGTGAAGAATCAGCGGCTAGGCGGGCGTTGGGCTACGACACTGTTCTTTACTATACAGAACTGATTATTTAATTTATACTATCATGTTAAGTTTTGTTTCTGAGGTTCGTGCTTTGCCATTGGAACCTTAAATACGTTTTTAAAATAATAGCAAGCGATTTATGTACCGTTTGACAATTAACGATATAACAGCTCATTGTAATATGTTCCAGAATCAAGATATTGGTTCATACTAATTTTTTTTCTGAAATATAGGCTAAAAAAAGTTACATTTCAATTTTTTTAAGAACATATTTATTGCCTTCATTGCATATAAAGAGTAATAAAATACTGATGGTAACTTTTTTATTTTTAGAATAAATATTTGAGTGTCCGTAATATTTATCCAGTGAGTTTAAATGACTCATAATCAAAACCTTGTAGTAACTTTTATAATTCCTTAAAAATTCAATTTATCGAAATGTGCTTTATACACTTCCAATTTCATAAAAAAATTATAGGTGTGGCCAGCTCTGGGAGAACCTCAGCAGTAATATCGGAGGTTTGTCAGCTCGTAAATAAGTTTCCACCGACCGAGAATTGAACCCTGAACCTCCTGCTCCTCACCATGTTGATGTTCAACTACTGTACCAGACTTCTTCGCCATTATAGTATAGCAAAAACTACCATACGTTATTCAAGGAAGTAAGCAGAAATTCGGACGGTCTGCGACGCTGTCCGAGTTTTTATATCCTCCGAAATTGCCCCCCCCCCCCCAAGGAAAATCCAAAAACCGCCCGTGGGCAGTGGGGC
>JAQIWE010003651.1:0-11559 GCA_034698565.1 Campodea plusiochaeta | reverse complement strand
TGATCACTTGTTTGGGTGGTTCAAATTGTGTATTTTCTATACAATTCGCAGGTTGGTCAAAGAAAACAAATAAGTCAGTGATAGAATTATCAATTGTTTGAAGAAACCCCCTTCATGGGTTAATCGATTTGGGTCCGTAAGATTTTGGAAACACTATACCTACGAAATGAAAATGATATATAACGCATGAAAATGTAAAATATTGTTTTGAAAGGAATAATATAATTACAATATAACAAACTTCAGTTCTTCGCCCTACTCCTCTTATACTAAATTAATTGCTATGATTATGGACAATCAACTAATTTTACTTACCCCAAGCAGATGATAACTACTATAATACAAAGTACCTTCATGTTATCTCCAAACTGTGCTACTTTTTAATATCAGTTGCGTATTTGGAAGTAGATATTGTAGCTAGAAACTTTTTGATGCACTTGAAAATCTTATCAATCAAAAATTCTAATTTGTCTAGGTAATTCTCAATTTTAAGAATATATACTCGTATATATAAAGTTACCATAAGTAAAATAATATTACCGAATAATTCGGCAATGAAATTACTAATATAATTATTATTTTAAAAATATTCCTACATGTGAATTTTTATTATGTAATTTGTTATCGGCAAATTAACTTAAGTAAAATTTGTGTTTTTATGTCACCTGATGGAGGGTTTTATGACCACATGGTGGAAACCATGCCGGAAATCAAATTGCATATTTTTAAAATATTCGCACATGTGAATTTTTATTATGTAATTTGTTGTCGCCAACTAACTTAAGTAAAATTAGTGTTTTTTATGTTACCTGATGGAGGCTTTTATGACCACATGGTGGAAACCATGTCGGAAATCAAATTGAAATTAATTATTTTTATTGTGAATGCCGTCACTGTAGGCTAAAGGCTAATTTAACTTCAAATTATAAGAACACTTGGAAACAATAAAATACGTCACCTGTTTTAACGTCGCATATCGAATTATACTTGCTTATTTACTAACTTGTAAGCAAATGAATTTAGAACACAGTTCAGAGGATTTTCGATATTTCTGATTTTTTTCTAAGATTTCAGATTGATAAGTATGTCAAACGACTCCCAGATAACGTAAAATATTTTCAATTTTTTTTTGGAATTTATAATATTTAAATACGAGGGCCGTTCTGAAACTAATTGAAATGAGGTTGCATCTCAAAAAGTACTCAACCTATCACAATGAAACTTACACACATTATAGACAATGTAGGTTTCATCAAGCATGCTAATTTTCATCTCAACCGCTAAAACAGCAACAAAATAATATTTTTTAAATTGTTTTTGTTATTATTCATAAACTATAACATATATCTATTACTCCTTTACATCCTCTAATATAATTAAAGACATTATCTTTCATTTTCCGTAAGATATCATTTTTTCTTTTTCCTGTGGTAGCTGTCATTCACGTTTTATTGTATTTATAAGACTGCAGCGGCCGGAATACGGCAGGGATGATCATGAAACCACATACTTTTGGAAAGAAGACAAGAAAATCTTTCAAATGCCTTTTGTTTCGACTTTCTGTCTGTATTATTTTAGAAAATATGGTGTTTTATAAAAGGGTTCAATTTTTTTGGACAACCCTGTATATCGAAACGTATTTTAAAACTTTTCTATGGTAAATATTTTATAATCGTATGCTGATCAATTATCTATTATGATTAAAGTGGACTGAAATTTTGGATCATACATGAAATAGCTGCATGTACTCTCTGTGTAAGGTCATATAGGTAGGAGAGAGAAAATTGTCTTAAAAGATTCGGAGTCCTTGAAATGCCGATCTACATAATCTACTTGGATTAGTGGATACAGAGATAGTAAAGAAATATAGTGGAAACGTCAAAATAATATTTAATATGATATAGTGTAATAACATAACTTTAATTTTGCTTTTATTACATGTAACAGTGCGGTTTAAATGCAAGAAAAAGAAAAACCAAAACAGAAATAAAACATCACGGTACAATATATGGTAATAAATAAAATAAAAAATGCTGTAATACGTATCTTAATCAAGCACCACAAATAGATTTATATCACACAATAGTATATATTTAGCTATATTGCACTTCAAATACGAAACATTTTTTACTCTTCAATCGTAGAAATAAATAACTTTTAAGTTTAATGATATAATATTTTCTGACCGTGTTCAGAGTTCCAAAGTAATATCGAGAATCATTTCCAATTTTTCCAATATCAAATTTCAAAACTTTCCGTTTAATTATTTTTCGCATTTGTATACTGTGAAAGTAATAAAAGATTATACAATAGCATACTTTAGAATCAATATTTAGCTCAGTTTTTTTATTAATGGAAATTAATCTCATAATGCTGTCATTAAAGCTTTTTCGATATAAATTTTATTTTAAGTTAATAACACAAACTATATCAACTAGTTAAAAAAATATCAACTACTTAAAAAAAATTTGATCTGTGATTAAATTTATTAATGTGATTACCAAAGGAAATAAGCTTTTTAAAATAATTCAGAAATTTCTAATTTTGAAATAGATAATAAGTATATGCCACATTTACTTCATACAATATTAATATTTAAATTAGTGCAATATCAAACAGTTATTCTTTGTTTAAATAATTCCTCTTTAACTTCTTCTAGGATTTGTTGTAACTTATCTAATTTAGATGCCATATCTGATTGTTGTTTATCATGTTCCTTTTGTCTGGTTCTCTCAATACAACTTCGAAATGAATTTACTAGTTCTTTGGATAATCTGAAATTTCTTGGTGATACCCGAACGATGGGGTCACTAAGTTGTAAACACAATTTTCGCTCTGGTAAACGTATTGATAAAAATGCTCTCGAGAATAACGTACGACGAATCCTACAGCATATAAACGGTCTGTGGTTAACTCTACGAGAAGAATGGTAGCAACCTAAGGGATTATAAAGTAAAAGTTTTTCTACTAATTTTATAAATCGAAGTCTCGAAATAATTCCTATAACCTCAGCTTTTTCCTGAATTGCTTGCGTATCACTTACAGCTAAACCGTTTAATAAATTAACTAAAACTAATACGATTGTAAATAGGAAGAGTAAAAATACGATTTGACTTGTTACTGGAGCTATTAGAAAATCGAGATCTTTAAAATCGAATTCTCCAATTGTCATAACAAATGTTCTCATAACACTTGTTATTAAAGGTTCTTGGTTCCCAGGTTGAGTGAATAGTATGTGAAGTGCAAAAGCAAATGCTAAAATGAAAAATACAAAAGCACACAAACAACATAAATAGTTATTAGTTACTGTAGTGAACATTGCAACATATGATGCAAAAAATGGATGTCTTCCCATTAGAAACACAAGCTCCGACCAACTTAATAGAATTGCAATTGCTGATAAATGAGTATTAACATGATCACTGCAAACTTGAGACATTACAATTCCTGTAAATGTCACTGAAAGAATTTCCATCCAATTTTCGAAATTATAGAAATAAAATTTACGAGAAATAAGCATCTGAAGTAATTCACGTAATAAAATTATGACCGAAAATAAAATTACAGTTGGTACAATTCCTTGCGATGCTTCTTTCTGATTCATCCATGTTAAAAGATATCTCGTTTGAACAGCAACATAACAAAAATAAATTACGAGATTCAGCCAAAAGAAAAATGATACACATTGCCATTTTAAATATATCAAACTAGAGCAGACGGGATGTTTGAGAAGCTCACGATGAGATGGTCGACATCTCGATAAATATTCCAGTCGATCAACTTCTGCTTTGATTTCATCGTTACTGTCACTTAGCATAAAGAAATCGTATGGCACAACTAAATGACAGGCAGTTTCAGTTCTATCAATGGTTATCGAAGAATCTAAAAAATCGTTTAAAATCTCACTAGGAATGTCGTCTATTGGTCGCTCATCGAGAGAATTCTTCACCCAGGGGTCACCTCCACGATTCAACACATCGAGAATATCTTTCGGTGGAAGTTTCCTGGCTACATAATGCATTACTCCGGAACCACTTGCATCCAAATAATTTAATACTTTACTGGAGTGATCAATTAATGCTCGGAAAGCATCAACTCGTCCGTATTCTGCTGCGAGGTGAATAGGATATTTCCCACGAGAATTTGGTGAATCACATTTCATGTCATTCTTCAATAAAAGTTCGATGACGTCACTGTGACCTTCTCTAGCTGCCAAATGCATTGGAGTAAGACCATCACTGTCAGATAACTGAGATATACTTTCTTTTGGTATTGATGATAGTAAAAATTCAGTTAATGAACAATGTCCGTATTCGCAAGCTCTATGAAGTGGTGTACAACCTTCGTTATCTTTTTGTAGAACGAGTGAAGAATCAGTTTCGACAAGTAATCGTGATACATCTTCATGTCCTTCCATTGCTGCATCGTGTAGTGGATTACAGCCAAATTTATCTTTGGTATTTGCTTTCACACCAAACTGTATGAGACTTCGAACTATTTCTTCGTGGCCTTCTCCTGCAGCTAAATGGATTGTTGTTGAAATATGTGTTGTATCTTGTATTTTTGATGTGTCTTCTAAGAGATGAGAGACTACGTCTGCGTGACCAGATCTCGCAGCCCAATGTACTGGTGTTTCTCCATGGTCGTCTAATATATCCACCTGCAGTTTCTGGCATCTAAGTAACAGACGAACCTGAAAGAAAAAGTAAATTTTATTGCTATTGATTTAAATTTTAATCTTGGTCACGTTTAGCACTGCTTTATAGTTATGTGGGTAGCAAGTTTACTGTTATCATAAATAAAGAATAAATATCTCGCATCCAAATTTTCTTGAACTTTTGCCAATCTTTAAACTGTTAATTTGTGAGAGAATATATCCGTTCTGTTGAAGAAAGTCGAGCTAAAAGTTTTTTTAATCTTAATATTCTCTGACATACATAGAAAAAGAGCATTCCTAAATATAGATCTGATTTAAAAAAAAACTAGGATTAGGAGAATCGGGGTGAGATTAAAAACTAAATAGCAATAAAACAGTTAAAATTACCGCTCAATAAAGTTAATTTTAAAACTAATATAAAAGACCTACCACTGAAAATCAATTTCAGTAAAATATGATCCTATATAATGAGTATGTGTATTCCAGTACATTAATCCTAATTTTCGATTAAAGTATTATCACTATGTATTGAAGATTATTATTATTAAGAAAAGAAAAAAAAAATCAATTGTGTTATTGGGATATCTCCAGAAATGCATAACTAAAAATAACAAAAGCTCCAATAATATTACAACTAAATTGTATCTTACAGCTAATAAATGACCACCACCAGCAGCCCAGTGTAGTGGTGTAGTTCTCCATTTCCTATATTTCACCATAGCATTTCCATCTAGTAGGGCAGCTACTACATGATGATGACCTTTCGCTGAAGCTCGATGGAGGGCAGTTATATCATTGAAGCAGTGGCAGTATTCTTCTAAACTTGGTGGAAATGTCGTTGGCCAATTCACTGAAATTTAAGTGAAAAGTCGCCGTTAAAGTAGAAACTATGTAGTAAAAAATTATGAAACATATCATATACTTTTAGTTTGATCGTTATAAAAATAACAATTTGGTTGTATAGCCTAACTTCGGTATATTATAATGCTTTTCCCTTCAAAATAACTTATGAAACAGTAAATAAATATAACAAAAAAATATTTCGCTGGACTTAAAAAAATTGAAACGGTGAATCTAAATTTCCAAAAACATAAGTGTTAAATATATACAGAAACAGTAATAGTCATTCTATGCTTCATCATACTATTATTTCTTGAGAAAATATATTAGTAGTTTGGTAAATCTAGAATTATCAGAAAAAAAGTGTTAATTTCCATCCATTTACCTGCTAACTTGAGAGTAACTCTTTTTTCGCACAGATCTGGCGGCACTCCATGTCTGAGAAGTAACCTGACAACATCCACATGACCCTCTTGTGCTGCAAGATGAAGTGACGTCACAAGATCTGATTTTGGGAGTGCATATCCTGCTGGACAATCCAATATGGATGCTGCTAAGTAAGCTAAGCCACTTTGACATGTGTGTTCCAAACATGTTAGATTACCCAGTTGCTCTTCTATTATTTGAAGCTGAAAAAGAAAATAATAGTTTATGTCAAAAGGAAAAATTGAGCTTGTTTCCTGTTTTGATCGGATGTAGAAAGATTTGATTGGCAAACCTGATAGGAGAGAAGATTTAAATTTTCTAAAACTGGATGGAATCTGTATATTTTGCTCCTTGTGTTCCTTTTCTTATATCAGAAAATTTTAGTATCTGTTATATGGAGGTTCAAAACTTCGTAGCATGTCCAAAATTCACAAGGAGAGATGAGTTATATTTGATACAGATTATTGCTGAATAATGAATGATATTTCAGATGTACTGAAATCTCAAATTTTCAATTATCTATAATAACTGTAACTGATCATTCACATTCCTGGTATTAGTTCATGTTTAAGTGTTCTCAAGTCAGAAGTCAATAATGTGGTATTCCACGCATAGTATGTTATAAAACATAGTATCCTTATTTTTTATAGTTTCCATTGATTATTCAAAAACAATTTATTAGTTTAGTTAGTCGTATTAAAAATGGAGTAATACGAGAATTGTTTATCATTTGCTCACTTAATAATAAATCAAATATAAATATCAAGGAAGTACATACACATTGTCATTTATTGCATTTCTCTGTGGCGTTAATGGTTAAAGTTATAACCCCATGTTACATGAATAAATAATGTTTAATAGATATTGAAATAACCCACAAAGGGCTCCAGAGTGAGCAACTACAGAATAGGAAATAAATTATGATTAACATTTTTAAATATTTATATAATCTGAACTACTAAATTGTAATGTCTGATTGTTTTCATCTCCGTTGGCTATTATGTATATACTGTTTTACTATAATATTAATTATATATTTTCATAAACTTCACTCCCTTTCCTGAGTTTAACAAAAATTGTACTACAGTGAAATATTTGTGCTCTAATGTATTTCTTATTGAATTTTGTTTAACCAAATATAGTATTTACGTACGTGTGTTGTGCAATTTAGATAATTAGCACGTTACTTTAAATTCGTTTCCGCTAGTAATTAGTTCGTAATTAACTCGGTCAATATTAACGTTGCAAATATTTTTAATTATCACGAGTTGTACATTCCGAACTAATAACTTTTTAATCGCATATTAAGGTACTGTAAACTACTAAGAAAAGTGCAGATTTTAAAAATGAGTCCTATATCATATTTCTGTAATTTTAAAACAATGTTAATTCAAGTATATAGCGTCTTATTTCCCAGTTTCCTTAACAACAATTCAGCAATTTTCCTTCGAGAGCAATATTACCAGCAAGTTTTTCATTAAAATATCTATAACCAAATTAGTGTACAACAAAAAACCATGCAACATGAAGTGAAATATGACATAATACGAGTATCTGTTAGAATAATAAAAAAATACATGGAGTTTATTATGCAACCACATCCAAATAAAAACAGCTTGATAATTAAACAAAAATTACATTTTCTTTTTTCTTTTTAGTTTTTCATCACAGCCCCTGTCCATCTCTAAATTACGCCTCTGACAGCAGCAGTGTCAACATAATAACATTATAGAAAATAAGTTTCTGTATAAATAATAATTCGATTTCAAACCTGACGAAATGACAAGTGAGTTGTTTATTCGACTTCGAAGCAGTATACTAGAATATGGTATACGACGAAGAGATAACAATTAGTATATGGTTAAAAATTAAATTAATAATATACGTCTGGTATTGTTTTAGTGAATCTTTAATATTTACACGAACAAATCTATATATATTCATAACATGGATGACCATCAGAAATAATATCACCATTCAGACGTTTCATCTATTATTGTTAGTTTTGTATGATTGTATCAAACTTTTGGCAAGGAATATTCTAATATATACCTGCTTGGTTTATTGTTTAACTTTAACCTGATTAACTAATTATTTAATGACCTATTTAAAAATAAATTAATGGACTCTCAGGGAACTACAATATAAAATTTTCTTGGTAATTCCATCTTTCATCTATATTTCACACTAATTTACATCAAAAGAATTAGTAATAACTTTTATTTGACTCTCAAGCCCTCTTGTAAATAGTATTAGACTGCATATTGTATCTTGTTTTAGGGCGTCGTATGGAATAAAAATACTGAAAAGTTCAATTTCATGTCAGTGTGTTGTCTTTCATATTCGGAAAGTGTTAGTTACTGTTGAACGTTTGAGCAAGCAGCATTTCAGGTGAATCATGGATTCTGATAAGGAAATTGAAGGTAAATTATCTTATAATAAAACTGAGTAAGTTAATGTATAAGATTGGTGTATGGTAAAAATTATTCTGTGTGATTCTTGTGTTACTTAACCGGTTACTACACCCAATACTCGGAAATATAAGATAGTTTCCCTTGTATAGTTTGATACAGATTTCAATTAGGAAAATAATTCTTTATCGATATGTCTTATCATCATAATTTATTTTTGTCATATCTCAGATTACTGAAGTGAAGATAGTTATGTTTTGTTTACACTTCGTAAAGACAGAAACGTCCGGGAAAAGGAAACCACATCCGTTTCTGTAATTCGTAAATGGCTCCGTTTGTCTTGAGTAGTATATAGGATGAAATGCTTTTCTGTTATTAAAAAATTTACTTCTTCTACGCAAGATATTAATATGTAGTGATCTATAGTCTATTAATTTTCTTAAAAAATAATTAAAAGGTTTCGTGTCTACATCTGTTTCTGTAATTGCAGAGAAATTCTATTTTAATGATTATTTGGAAGCAAAACTGACAATCCTGGAATATATAATTACGTCAACATTATTTTCTCACAGAATCTGACTTTCGTTCTGCCAGCTTGATAATATATCGAGCAAATGGAAATCTTCAACAGAACCGTAAAATAAATCAGTATGCACTTGAAATGCACCATACATTACGTAAGTTTACTGAAGCTTTCATTTATCCTAATATATCATTCTTCACTACGTCAGAACGAAACCACGTGACTACGAATACACGAAGCATTGGAGGAAGCGGAAAACCACAATCACCGATTTAAATAAGAAGATAACCTAATACGGCAAGAATTCAAATAAAAAAAAAACACGCATCAAAAACAAAAACATTGTTATTATATTAAGGCATTTCTGTACAATTTAAACACACCCTTAATTTATGCAACGACCTACCCACTGATGACCTTGAACCTCAATAAAGAGATTCGTTTATAGACAGCATCACCGATAAACATAGATCTATCTATACTCTTCCATGTAAAATATACACTTAGAAGATTTTTATATTTTTTGCTTTAAAAGCATGTTAGAAATGCTTTAGTATTTTATAAAGGATATTGTAAAAAGTTGTTTTGCTTCTTTTTGTTTATGATCGGCTGAAGTATTTTCAGATTTTGCAATTTTTTGTATTATAAGTATACTTTGCTATACTCAATATTTTTTACTATTAATATTAAATTTTCGTTACAAATTCAAATATTTTTAATATTGTAGCGTAAATAATAAATTTTCTTCCATTTTTTCTGCAATTTCGTTAACAGAATGGAAACAAATATATTTTATTTACTGCCTACTATATAAATAATAATTAATATACATATATATATATATATATAATTTATATATCACATTTTATTTTTATTATTAGTCATAACATAAATTATGACTAATAATAAAAAGAAAATGTGATAAATAATCAATTATAAAGCTGTTTGAAATATTTTTACTGATTGTGACAGAAACGTTTTTAAAATCTGTAAATGAATTTTAGATATACCGAGTTATTTCTTTGATTTGTTTATTTATTTCAAATTTCTGAACAGTCTCTAACATATAATAAGGAATACCAATAAAACAAACATAATCAATTACATTTCTTCACATATAGTGTAACTATATATAATTCTCACATCAACTCATAAAAAATTATACTAAATAAAATTACAAGAAAAAAAAAAACCTCCACGAACCCCACAAGTAGAAAATACACGTACCTCCTCAACAGTAGTTTTTTCCACTAGTCTGAGCACCTGTGCAACATCATTTCTTCGTACAGCATCAGCCAAAGCCGTCCGTGGTACAGGAACTGTAGCATTATTCGCATTCACAGCAGCCGATACTATTTGATCTGATAAATTAGTTAAAACTTGATCATCGACTTTACTTCCATGCTGACCCATCTCTGCAAACTGGCTAATTCACACAGGAAATGGTTATGTAGGTTGAAGTCAGCAGCATCGCGAATTTTTTATCTGTACGAGCGCTATATTTAGATAAATGGAGATGCTACAGACCGCTTAGAGCATTCACGAAATACTGCGATAAAGAATCATTCATATAGAAGAGCTGGATGGTTTATTTCAAGGTTTTTTCAAGATTAGAATGATTCATCAGTTGCTTGGCTTGTTTTGTTTTTTAAGATGTTCGTGCTGTCTCATCATGTGAGGCATGAGGCGGGATTTATGAGTTTGGGTTAGGTCTTGATGAGGATTTACATTTACAAAACAGCAGGAAGGTTGCTTTGATAATTAATGGGTCCAATTATTTATGGTTTTTTTTTTATATTATGTTTCTTTTATTTTTATTTTTTATCCTCAAAATTATTATTATTATTATTGCTCGGGCAACGAACAACGACTGTATAAGCTATATGTTTGGGCTTAACCAGCACAATTATATTATATAACCTATAAGTATAGTTCAAGTTCTTTAATAATGGAAAATTATTTGCTTCGAAAAGTTAAAAACACACATAAATTATAATTTGTAGGATTTATATTCACTTATACAGTAATACAAAATAACATTTGAACAGAAATTCATCTAAATATAATTTTTTTCTCTGTCATCATATTTTAGTTTAAAATAATATGTGTGACAAACTAATATTTCTGCTTCTTAAACAGAATAAAAAAACTGCAGCCAAAGATCATTGCTCTTGCTGATGAGCTGTACTGTAATGGAAAATCCCCATGATCTTCTACAGCTCTATATCGGTTACGTAACTGCCTATATTTATGTATTGGTTTATAAATATGTGAAGCTGTTAATAAAGTAAATAGAATACAAATTGAGGGTTATATTTGATTCTGATGTAAATATGTACAGGCTAACAACTTCTGCATCTATTAATTATTTTGGCATCCTTGAATTCACCATAAATCCCTCACGTTCTCGTAGATAATTATATCCTTCAATATTAATTACACCGGGTTTCCGGAAGATTTTATTTTTATTTTTATCAAGCGTTCACTAAAGAAAATTCGTCAATACTCTAATACTCTTCATTTTTCTTTCATTTTATATATTTTCAGCATGCAAACGCAAAGGAAATGTTCTTAATAGAAAAATGAATTTCACTTCCACACTACGTGTGATTTACGTCAATAGAAATGTTTGTATATTTCTTCGAAGTAAACCTTAAATATATCAGCGAATACAAGTTAGAGATATTTGGATAAACAAACTC
>JAQIWE010003650.1:0-11559 GCA_034698565.1 Campodea plusiochaeta | reverse complement strand
AGTGTAGTATATTTCCATTTGATATTTACATTAATCATATGAGATTTGCCAGTCTTTGACTCTCTTACCATTCTGAAATCTAAATTTCTACGTAAAATACCGTAAAATAAAAGTTTTACAGTAAATAGGGCCTATTTATTTTAAAAAGAAAATATTAAAAATAAGGTAACGAAACCAACTTATAATTACATCTAAAAACTACATTATCTAGATTGTACAAGCAACAACACATCCATTTCTAAACTAGCAAAAATACAGGGCAGTCACAAAATTTCTACATAGAAGAAAAAGTTCTATATTAACTAATAATTAATTAAAAGAACATGCACCAAAAGGAAGAAGATTCAAGCAAGCAGAATCTACTAATGCTCAACTGATACATGCAGTTAAAAACAAAAACAAAAAACACACAAGTGCAGGACAAAATAAAAAAAAATACGAAAAAAAAAAAAAAAACTTTGAATAGGCCTAGGCCTCCGAAAGAAAAGTTAGTTTCCTTTTCCACGTTTCCAAGTTTTTATATTACAGATGTATTTTAAATCAGTTGGGGGGACCTCGTATTCCTACACGTTTTTTCAGCTGAAAAATACAATTGAATAAAAAAAAACAAAGGAAGTCAAAGGGGAGGAGTACGGAAAACGAGGTACCAGACTGATTTAAACATTAAAGTACACGTAAGCAATCCTATGACGAAAAAATGTTAAAAGAATTATTTCTAAACTAAATAGCTTTTAAGAAAACCCTCTCCACTTTCTAAAGGCGTGATCAAAAACGTGCATAATAGCCAATTAGTGTAAATGAATAAGAAACGAAAATCCAAATCTTACCTGAAAGTGGAGAAGGCTTTTTAATATGGTTTCCTCGATGGATAATACGATTGCTTACTCCATTTATAACCTGTTAATAAATAATAATATCACACAGTATAAACTGGCCCCACGATATTATAAAGGTCTATTGGTTAGTGCTATATATCGTCGGCCTAACTTCAAAAGATCGTAAGTCAGGTTTCATGTTTTTTCAGGAAACACGAAAAACTGATGAAAAACGTGTATCAAGTCAAATTGTCGTAAGTCAGTAAGATAGTTTTAATTGATGTTTAATTATAGTAAACTGTATAAAAAAAACCTGTTTCTTTGTAGATATCTTTAGAAATACTTCAATAATATGAAAACTACGAAAAAAACAACAACTTTAGTTACCTTTATCACTCATTTTCCACTGGAATAGTAAAGGCTGATTCACTGACTATCATATATGAAGTGTACGTGACTTAAGACATTTTGAAATTGAAGATACCACCTTTCCTATTGGTCAAAGATTTTTTCTCTCTGACCCAATCGATGTAGCTCTTTCTTAGTTACATACAACTATCAAAACCTCAAATACGTAAAAACATGACTTACGACATTTTGAAGTTAGACCGAAGATTATGTGTTTGAAAAGTTAAAAAAAAAGCTTTTCGAAGATCAAATATTTATTTTACCAATACTAATAATAACAATGCCCTGTGTGCAAAAAATACTGAAATAGAAAAAATGACAGAAAACAAAACACACACTAAGGAATCACACTAAATAATAAAGACAAAAAATAATGTTGAGGAGATGCCAGTCTTATATTGAGTTGGTTTTGATGGTGTTTAAAGTTCAGACTTCTTTTCTTCAGGTTGCTTCTCAAAATACTTGCGCTTTTCAACTGGATCGGGGATGATCTGGAAAATAAGAAAAGAAAATTATATAAATTTGTATTGTATTAAAAGAATTCAACCAAAATAAAACGTTATTTATCGAAATTTGCATGCTAAGCAGCTATAAAATAGTTTCCATATGTTGAATTCATGAATAATTGTTACCGGTATCTTTATCCGAGGGTGTTTCAAAAAATAAATTTCATTTAGCCACAAAAACTGAACGGGGGGATGGAAAAAATAAAAGATATACCATCTGAAAGATACATCTTTGCTCTATTAAATAAGATATATTCATTAAAATTTTCGTATCATTTTACCACCTCAACAGCAATTTTTCTAAACTGTTGTTGCAAAATTTCCCTCCAATGTGCAATGTTAACGCATGTTTTAGCATCATCACTATTTTGGAAAGATTTTTTTTTCATTTAGGTCTAGTTCAAAAATACTTATATATCAAAGGATGTAGAAGCCGAAAACTTTGCAACTAAATTATTTTCTTGCCCGATTATGCAACTCTACACAAAACGTCTATGGAGGAGCTTCTGCCATGCAAATTCAACTTCCGGCCGTAAATCCGTTCAATTATCATTATTTTGTTATTGCAGATGAATATATTGAAAAAAGTACGGGAAAAATCTTTTGTTTTTATGATAATGAAGTCAAGAATAATGCTGAGAAGAATATTTTGGAATTTGGAGGGAAAATTTACATTAACTGTTCAGAAAAACTGGTGTCACGATAGGAAAAATGATTTGAAAATTTTGATGAATATGTTGATTAATAGAGTAAAGATGCACCTTTCAGATGATACATTGTTTAATTTTTTTCTCACCTTTCATTCAGATTTTGTGGCAGGATGAAAGTTATTTTTTGAAACACCCTCATATTATTTTTAAAATTAAATTAGAAGCTTGCAAAGGAATATGTAGGGCCTATTATAAATTAAATGATTAACTTATGAATTACTTTGCATTGGAAAAAACAATTAAATACAAAAAGATTCTGCTTTTTTTTCAATGCAAAGTAGTTTGTCAGTTAATCATTTCATTTACAATGTTATATGTTTTTAAATCATAATTACCTTGTTAAAAGCATTCAATATAAAATCACTTAAGTTTAAAAAAATAAGATTAAAATTTGATATTGATGAATCACAATCAAAAAAGCTTCAACTTCACATTTTGCCCTTGAAAACATAATTTACAAGAATAACATAAATTATTTTGAATACTGTTTGAAAATTTCTTGAAACTTACCGACTTTTGAACATCGTTACATACGGTAGATGAAATAATAGACTGAGAAGATAAGCAAGCATAATTTCAACAATAAAAATATAAAAAGAACTTTGAATTTAGATTAACATGTAAAAAAACTGAAGAAGAGAAAATGAAGAAACTTGCAACTTCATTTACTTATTATGAACTTACTGTATCAGAGCCAGGTTTCCATTCTGCAGGGCATACTTCTCCATGTTTATCAGTGTATTGGAATGCCTGTACCAACCGTAATGTTTCATCAACACTTCTACCAACTGGTAAATCATTCATTGTAATCTGACGGAGAGTACCTTTCTCATCAATTATGAACAAACCTCTGGGAAGGAAGACAATTAAGGGTATTAGAAATACAGGATTGTTAAAGAACATTTTTATTAATGAGACTATTGATAGAAATAAAAAGCCGAATTCCGTAATAAGCACTCTGTATATTATAGGACATTACCCAACATGTTTCGAATTGAACAATTCATATTCAAATACATGGGTACATATAACTGCAATAAGATGTTATTATTTTAAATACAGAACAGCAAGTGCCCTTACATCTTATTGCAGTTATATGTACCCCTGAGGATGAATTGTTCAATTCGAAACATGTTGGGTAATGTCCTATAATATAGAGTGCTTATTACGGAATTCGGCTTTTTATTTCTATCAATAATAATTACTCAATCATTTAAAGAATATCATAGAGATTTATTTCTGTAACAAGAAAATAACATGATGGACATGTCTTCGACACACATAGAACAACCTTTTTTGTGATAAAAACAATACGAATGCTTGATTATTCTACGTAACAAAACAGCATACATATAAATCTTAGGTAGCCCTAAATGAAGTTATTATTTTTATGCCTTCTTGATAAAGCTGTAGATATTATATTTGACTAAATGCTCGTTTAACTAGTAAACGTATAAAGTAAACTGTATTACATCTAATTTTATCTGCCTTTTGGGGGCACTTGCCAAAGCTATGTCATAATAGAAATGAACCACTGGAAGATATTTTTATGGACAGAATCTTTCACTTCATTCTCATATAAATGGTAAATGTGTGAATCAGTGAAGTAGATAACTATACTAGACTGAGTTAAATCGTATCATCTTGAAACGAATGGTCTTACCGAAGAATCCAGGTATGAAGCAAACACAGTTAGTTAACATTGCTCCTTTCACGACGTCGAGATCAGGAAGAATAACGAACACCAACATTGCTACACCAATGGTATGAAGCATTTCAAATACAAATGGTACCATGAAATGTGACAACTTCGGAACGCTATGAAAATTAATAAACACAAAATTATATATCTTACAGAGAAAAAAATAAATACCATAGTCTAATGTATTTAAAAAGGCCCACGAAATATATATTTGAATGACTGTTTTAATTTTTCTTATCCAAAAGTTTTGCCTATAAAGGTTTTAAATAAATTAATCAACTGAAGTACCTCCAGAGTTAAAACCAAATAACAGTACTTCGATTAAAATTTGAAAGTAACAAATGATTGCAACGCAAATAACAGTATACTACAGTGTTGGTATACGTCAAATATTACAAATCACTTCTTGGAAATCAGTAAAATATTAAAAATTAATATTTTAGAGTTATGATCAACTCATAACATGCTTCCTTAATCAATACATTCATGAAATAAACCACTACCACCTCATACAAAAAAATTTCCGTATACGATTAACACTCCGTTTCAAAAATTCACTTCTATATTATAAAAGATAAATTTATTATCATGTTTTAAAATATTCTGTCCTGTTTTTTGTATGCAGTAAATGATAACTTACCTGTATGTTTTAAATATAACAATCCTTAAACATCTAAGGAATGATTCTGTTTCTGGTACAAGAAAAGCAAAGAACAAGCACCAGATCCAAGCATATCTATCGGAAGACTGAGACAGATCTGCTATCAAACGCTGACCACTCACTGAAAGTAAAAAAAAAAATACACTATCAATAAAATCAGCAATAAATGATACATTTATGTTTCGATAAGAAATATGAAGCAAAGGCGTCGCCAACTCTGGCGTATTCTGGTAGTTATTAAAGCACCAGCAGCCTGTGAAGCCATAGTTTCTAATACTCTCTGTAAAAAGCTCTAATATGATGCTAGATTCTCTCTTTAGTGGTAATATACAGGGACAGGAAAGCATGGATCTTTACATCCACCAATCCTTGTCCTGATTGTCCTATATAGAGCATTCATGTCAAGTACTAATTGTACTAGTATGAAAGTTTACCTTGTCCTTTACAATTTATAAAATATCAAATTGAAGCAAATAATATATGTATTTCTTACATGTACGTTCTCTGTATATACATGATTGCTAACGTACATGCATTTTTAAGACAACTGCTATATGCTGAAATTTAAATTAAACAGTTCTCGTAATCAAGAAAATAAACTGGAATAAAATCATAAATTTGCCTTCTCTGTAGTATTTATTGCACTGCAACTAGTTTCTCTTTTACAAGACAAAGAATCATCAGGCAGCAAATGACAAATAAATAAATAAAAATTAAAATATAATAGGCACCATACACATTATCAATAAGCTCAATAAGCATTGAATTGTTGATAATGTGTATCGCGTCTATTATGTTTTAATTTTTATTAATGATTTTATTTCTACTGATATTCACTTTGTACTTCTCAACAACATTAACATTAAGAAAATAAACATTTTCCTTTTCATTATTTTTTTTATCCATTGAACTGTTACAGTGAGTTACTCTGAGTTTGTGCGCAATATAAAAGATAAAAATATTTCAGTAATGTAACTATAAATTGCACTGTAATGCTAATAATCTTACTTAATCCTGTGCTATCGCAGTAGAAGACTGTGTTGTTCGGTCGCACTTGTGATGTCATGAGCAGTAATATTCCTTTCGTTAGAACTGCACTTGCAAGAACAATAGCGAATGTTATAATGCACACGACAACTTTCAGTACTTTCATAGATATTTCTGCACATTTTAAATTTGCTCCTGAACCAGTATCTTCTTTCGGAGGAATTACTCGGAAAACTCCTTTCATTTCCCCACTGCTACTGTCACTGAAAGTTAAAATTATTATAAAGGTTTCTTATTATATATAATAATAATAATAATAATTTTTATTGGCAATCTAACGGGATAATTTTCTCAATTACAAGATACCATATAATGATACATAATAGAAATGTGAATACATAAGAATAATATTACATGTATAAAGGATAAAAATTTACAAAAGTCATTCGTAAAGAAAAACAAAATAGTTGTGTTATAGAGGTCAATACAGAATTTTTGGACTTGAAAGTTCATTATAATAAAAATGTGAAACATTTTTTGAAGCATTTTCATATAAAATTTTATTGGTAATTTTTTTCGACATTATATTTTTCGACACTACTGTACATGTATTTATTGGTCATTTTTTTCGACATTGTACATTCTAATACTGTATAGCTATCACAAACACTTTAATTTCCTGAACTCACAATATAGTGTTGCCAAAATCTTACGGACCCAAATCAAGTAACGCATCAAGGGTGTTTCTGATAATTCCAGCAATTGATAACCCTTTGTTGACTTATCTGTTTTCTTTCACCAGACTGCGAATTGTATAGAAAATACACAATTTGAACCACCCAAACTAGTGGTCAACAATGGGTTTACCTGTCAAAATAGTTTGAAGACATAATAACCAGTTTGAGTCCGAAAGATTTTGGAAGGACTATAAATGAAGTTATGTTTTCAATTTCTAATTATCGGACGTTCATTCATCAATGAGATTTTGACTATTTACTTCAATGTAAGAGTGAATATTCTGGGTGTAAATTCTGAAGAACTTTTACATTTTTCAAAGAAGTTTATTGGAAAACTATACTCTGTCTTTAACTTTAAAAAAAGAATGCTTTGCTTATAATTGCTTATTGCCTTTGCAACTGCTATTGCACCTAGACTGATGTAACATGTGTTATACTCTGTATTCGATCTTATGAGCCCAGATCGATTAACTCAAAATAAACCCATTGTTGTCCACCTGTTTGGGTGGTTCAAATTCTCTATTTTCTATACAAATCGCAACTAGCTCAAAGAATTTAAACAGACTAACAAGGGATCATCAGTTGGTGGCTGTCAGAACCACCCTTGATGGGTTAATTGATTTAGGCTCTTAAGATCGAATACACAGTATATGATTTACTTGTGTACCTACCAATAGTATTTAAAGTTGACTTCTACTGAATTAGTAACCTAATTTTGAACTTCCGTAAAATACAGGAAGGTATCTGCAGCAGGAGAACTAATTTTATCGATTTCCTTTGCATGATTTGCTTTTTATTTATTTATTTTTCATTGTACCTATTTATTGAAATGGTGATGGAATTTATATGCAGTTTTCACAACCAAATAATTCATATTTCTTTTCTCTTTTCTTTCTAGCGCCTCCCGAATGTGAGGCTGGTCAATATACGTGCAGTAAATACGTTTGGAATACAACGTATTGCCTTCCGCAACATTATAGATGCGATAAAACCGTAGATTGCGTCGACGGAACAGACGAACACGATTGCAGTAAGTGAAAATGATTTTTTATTTTTAAAGTTGATTAACTGTTTGTATCATATCTCTCATATTAGTATTCATAATGCTCACTTTCCAGAAAGGGTATAGCTATATCGGCATCGCACTTTTTTAATTTTGATCACAGAAACTTGTGATTTTAATGTGATCATCCTTTAATAAAACTAAATAACTTTAGAAAAATTTTAACGATTTCATCCAATAGTTTTTGAAAAATTAATTTTTTATAAAACGTGAAATCCCTATCTTATAACATGCTGCGGGATAGATCTATACCCCAGCATGTTATAAGATACGAATTTAGCGATATATAAAAATTAATTCCTCGAAAACTACTGGGGCAAATCTTTTGTAACTTTGGAAAGTTATTTAGATTTATTAATGGATGATCGTATAAAAATCACAAGTTTCTACCATAAAAATAAATAATAAATTTGATCTTTTGATGACATTTCACTGAACATTATGAATGAGGAAGATATCTGGAGGAACAATTTGTGATCGAATAAGTGTCGGCATAAAAAGAATATATTATTTATATTCAAATGAGAATATTAAGAAAATGTAGTGTGTTTTAAACAGATGTTTTTGTTTTGTCTGGTAACGTGATTTGCAATTTATAACTGACTTGTGTTATTTAGAATATTTAAGTTTATTTTGCAATCAGTAAAGTGGAGATTTTAGTACAGAATATTATTACAGTTTTAAACCACATGTTCGTAAAAAATGTTTATTTGAATTAATTATTAGATAGAAGCGGAATAATATATTTTACAAAAAAATCGAATGTTTAGGCTACTTGGAGGCATACTAGCTATATTTGTTCCAGTTTGTCTCTGTACTTTGTTTTTTCATAATTATGTCCTAATACCGAGCTCTTTTTAGAAATAATAAAAAAAAACTAATTTTCTGGCTATCGAAATTCATTATAAGGAAAATTTTCCACGGATTAACGCTAATCAAAAGTAAACATAATTGGATTTCGGAACTTCTCTCCTTTTATATCTTGCAAGGATCATCCCTATACACTCATCCAAGCATCGAAGGTTCTATCTATCAGTTTAACATTTTAAGAACATTTTTTAGATTTTAATATAACTCTCTTCAGTTTTCTTTTGCCTTGGGAATTTTAGACCAAAAAATCTCTGTTCCTCTTCCCATTTTCCGATCATAATCCTTCTGTTGGTCAGTGTAAGAACAGCTGGATTTCTGCCATTTTCCTTCTGAAAAAAAAAAAAGAGCAAGAATTTCGTTTCATAAATTGTGTTTACTTTCGTTCTCTCATTTTATCGATTTCTTATTCTGCTTCCATCTTCAACGTGATTCTCCCTATTGAACATTTTATTCTCTCTTCTTCTTCAACGTTGAATTAATGGTAATCAGATCATTAAACAAAAATCTCCGAGTTGTGAAATCTGCTGTGAGCTCTTTCTCCCGTATACAATACTGTAGTATACTTCTGAGCTCTAAAATAGAATAAAAAGCGAGGGGTAAGCCACTCGAGAATACCGGTGTACGTAAATCTTGAACACCGTTAGCTGGACTCATCTGCCTTTGATAAACGTCAACTCTGCTGAACTCCAAGTGAACACCGATGAACTCTAAAGGATGCTAATAAACTTCAAGAGAGAATAATATGTTTATTTACATACTCTGTTTACATATAGTAAAATGACAAATGCCATAGAATAACAATATCAAATTGATTACAATAAAATATTTTCAAATTTGTGTTTTTGTATATTATATATGGTTGTGGACTGCTGATATGTCCATGCTGAACGCAGTCATAATTATAAGGAGCTCTTTTCCGGAATAAGCTAAATACCAAATTTACAATTTTGAGGGATTGCTTTTTGTAGAAAAGAAATTCAATTTTTTTCTCTGATAAAAATATTCAGCAAAGTAAACTAAATAATACTGTAAAAATAATGAAAGTCTGTTTCATATCAAAATGATCTGAGTCAATTCTCAAAACTTTGTTTTTGAACTTAGTTCATTCATTCTGGAAAAGGGATACACATATACTACTGAGTTTTTTCCAACAGGGGCTTGAATCGAGTTTATAACGAAATGATTCCGAGCCTTTAAGATTCGAGCCGTGAGTCCCATCTCTGACATGCATTTTTACAAGACGAGAGAAGTCAAGGCGAACCTTTTATCGCACGAATCTACTTCATACGGAGCTATCCGAGAAATCTATGAATCGAGCCGAGACGAGTTCGATCTTCTGTTCATCAAATTGAAAAGAGATCGAGTCTGGCAAAGGCTTAACGAGATAAAAACCTGGTGGATTCAAACTAAATTTCGATGAACTTCGACGAACAGCGAACTCCAGTTGTAATTTTGAAGAGTGTTCCACTCCTCGCTAAAAAGATCCTATTACGTTTAACGGTCGGCTTCCTACTCTATGAATTTGTGCGATCTGTGAGACCTCTATATGCGTTTATCAGTACTACAGCAGACAGTTGTGAAGATGTAACTTTCATGTGGAATTTATTCACTGTAGCATTTGAGTCGATCACATGCTACGTTGGATTTATTGCTTTTGACCATTTACGACTTTCTCACTGCAACTGCAGTTGGAATATGCAGATTATTACTTCTCGCTCGGTCTATCTCTCTTTCAAAAGTTCTGATGATTGTTGAAATAGAGAGTTTTAAGGAAAGTTTTGTGGTAGCTTATTTTCGCTATTTCTTTATTTCCAATTTATCTGCAGTAATATTGAAATGAGATTAACTTTAGATAATCTTTCATAATAAACTTGTAGTTTATAAATAGCCCCGACCCCTCAACTTTTTAAATGGTTAATGCTTCATTGGAATCCTACTTCAGTTTCGGTAATTTTCATATTAGTTTGTCAGTTTCAAAGTAACACACATGTTCTGACCATACTCAATGGGTAGGTTTATTAGTTCAAATGACTTATTGATTTTTGCTGATTTTATATAATTATACCCTTCTGTTATAATCGGATTGATATCAAGAAATTAATTGACCCCAGGCTCTTTAAGGAATGAAACGTTTATATACTAAAACTCATTTTGTAAATGGCGAAATATTAAACATTAATAGATATGAATATATATGAAAACTTCGAAGAATGCCCAAAGGCGTGAAATTGTGATTAGATATATATGTAATATTTATAAAGAGAAAAAACTACTTTCAAACCCTGATTTAATTAAAAAGCCACCTTTTACGCAGAATTATTAACTTTTCAAAATCTAATTACCCTATGAAGCTATCTTACTACAGTATCATCTTTTCTCAAAACAAAGCTTATTATTGTGAGAGAGCTTATCTTCTTTGAATTTCCATATCTTCTTTCAATTTCTAAGAAGAAGGAAAGAAAAACTGCAGAAGACAAAAGAAAAAAGGATTTTGTGAAATTTGATATATTTCTCCAATAGACTATTAATAGAATATACAAGAATTGAACGCTCAAATAAGATTCTTTCAGATTATACTGTATCGTTTTTTAAAACATTAAAAAAATCTTTTAAGCTCTTAGTTAAGCTCAAAGATAATTTCAGTGGGGTTAAATAAGAGACTGAATGGCCCAATTATGTGTCAGAAGTGGAACCATTCAAAACCTTTTTAAAATAAAATAAACTGAAGAATAAAATAAATAGCAATATATGTACGTTTTGGAGTTTTCACCACAAGTAGAAAACAGATCCTGGATCAGCTATATACTTTTGCGTTTTAGTACTAAAGGGCTTCGAAAGTCAAGTTTATGGAATTTGCAATGCATTTACGAAATACTTGAAAGCAAATAATAGATATATGGGTGATTTATACGATAAAACTTTACCCGAGAGTTATATTTTGTAATCAAAGTATAAAATTGAGTACTGATATACTTATGAACAGTTTAATTCTGTACTTGTCTTTCAAATATCATTTGCAATATTATTGAGTGCAGACAAAGCTTTTTTTTTTTTTTTTCAATTACAAATCCTTTTTTCTTTCTTTTTTTCAAAGACGAAT
>JAQIWE010003649.1:0-11563 GCA_034698565.1 Campodea plusiochaeta | reverse complement strand
TAAGTCGAGACCGAGACCGGCATGGTAAAACGAGACCGAGACCAGGCTTTTTGGTCTCGGTCTCGTAGGAACCCTAGATGTGCCTGGTTTAATTCAATTTAACAAAATAACTTTTTTTCCTTTTTTGATTTTTATTTTGTCTAAATTCGTTACTGTTTAATAAATAACATACTGCAAACACGTTTAGGTTTATTGTCGTAGGTAAAAGCCCATTTTGCCTATAGTAAAATCAATTCTTCATGTAAGTACATTATGAACATCAATGCGATACGAATCTAATGTAATTGTGGCATTGCATGGCTTTATGTACATTAAAGATCATATTCATGAAAACCACTATACAGAGGACGTTCAATATTTCATTAAAAGTGTGGTTTTTCTACAATAATTGGTGTGTTTGAAGCTTTGTGTGCCTTTAAAATCCCAGCATAGTATGAGCTTACAGTATGTGTCTTAATTTTTATGTTCTAAATTATAGATATTATTATATGTAATTGCTGTATTGGGTTATAACTTAGCGATATACATCATATTTTCAATAATACAAGTGTTAATCAAACGAAATGTCGCAGAATCCAGATCACTAACGAGTAAGTAACTTCTGGAATAACACACTTGATAAAGGTGAGTTTATAGTTCATTCAAAATAAATTGCGAAAATTTTATATTTGTGATTATACCAATGTTACAAGTTCCTGATATTGTCAATAAAATTTAGATTCATTCCACGGAAGATTGCACAAATCCAGTACTACATCATGAAAGTTTTTATTTCAGGCAAAACTGACAAAAGTCATTTTTACTTTTTATTTTACTAAATTTGAGAGACTTAAAGATTGAAATCAGAGAATTCCAAACGCACCGGTCCTAAATACATATAGCTTTGTGTTTACATAATCTACAACAGCTCAAATGAATGCAATAATTTATTATTTTATTAATGTGTTTTACGCCAATAAAAAAGTTAAATAAACACAAACATTCTCTCTCTTAATAAATGTTCTGATACAGGCTATAGAGCACAATTTACTTTCCCCAAGTTTTATGCAACAGGTATGCGAAGAGAGGCGGATAGGTTGCAGATGTGTGAAGGATATAATACCAATTTCCTCCGTTAAATATAGGAATGAAACCGTACAGTCGCGCTAACCCCGCTCTACAGTAGAATGGAAAATTTTGGCGTTGTATTTAATCTACTTTTATTATATAAAACATACGACAATAAATAGGAATAATCGGCATCATTAAAATTTGACATGGTTTGTTAAAAATTGAATGTTGTGAGTTAATAAATATATTTAAATTCTTTAATTTTCATTTGCGAGTGATAGGTATATAGGAAATCACCACATTATTAATTTACAATTTTACATAGTTTATCAAAAGTATTAGGTCAAAACCATTAATAGCTAATTTAATACTATTATTTCATGTGTAAGCGAATGTGCTGGTTGCATCATACTGGGGGTTCCTGTATACGCGTATAACTATCCTCTATCATATCTCACACAGTGTAATATCATATTATATTCAACTAGAAACATAATATTCATTGTCTTCAATTGTATTTAAATCAGTATTGTGAGATAGAGTAGAGTTAATAGTATACATGGAATAAATCAGTTAATATTTTACACATTTCTATATCACGTAATTCTGTGTTTCTTCTTTCTTCGTATGAAACTTATTATCTATACTAAGGTATACACATTCTGAAATAACTCCTGCTTTTGAAGTAATGGAATAACGAGGCTATGTGTGGAATAAAATAACTCTTATTGTAATGAAACTAGTAAACAAACCTACTCACGCTTTTCAGTAATCAATAATTATAATAATAATGATGAAAGTTTTTGAAAGAAATTAATTTCTGCATTCTGTAGCAATCTATTTTCAGAGGCAGATAATATAAGCATTATAAACTGTATGTAAATTTACAATAGTATTCTCTACAAGAAAATGAGATGCAGCGTGTTTCGTATGAATATGGCATTGGATATTCATACTGTATATGAAAATAATAATAACAATAATAATCTAAAGACATTTTTACTCTAAGTATTGTGAAAAGCCCACATACGGTTTGCAGATGAATACAATACATATTTTTCATCTACAAAATATGAATGAGATGGTCTTCATGAATGGAAACTTTTTTTCATGAATGCGAAGTAGAATTTCAATCTTATTGATAAAAGCTTCATTTTGAAAATGATTACTGTTTTTGACGTTTTGATAACAATTCAATTTCGCGTTTTACAATTGACTGTATTCTTGTTAGAGGCATCATGGTTAGAAGCGAAGTATAATTAAAGAATTTTTCAATTTATTTCTGCTTTCACAATGCTTTATTAGATAGGTTTATAAATAGTAATAGTGTATATCTTAAAAGAAAATTAGAATAAAAAAGGTTTCAAAATATAAGATATTTTCATCCTTTAAGATATTTTTGCAGTTTTGTGAATTCGTGTATAACTTGGATCTTCTGCAGCTATAATAATACCGTATAACTAAATCTTTTCAATCATTATATAACACACAAACTGAACAGCTGGTTACATTTTCTTTAAACAGGGCTATACATTTGTAAGTATCTCGTTTATCAGATCGCATAATATTCTAGACTTTTTTTTTTGTAATATGCATCGATTAAAAATATATATAAAGCGAAAAAATAATACGTAAATAAGGATCTTCTTTTTTAAAGTACAATTTTTGACACAGTATTCCAAACAGAATAATTATTGAAAAATTACTTAATTGAAAGTACACTAAATTATTGCACTTTAAACAAAGTCACCTTCATTTTATTTTTCTGAACACAAATCTTATTATTATCGAAAAACAAAATATCGAGTCAAATGGCAGTTGAAACATCCCATTACAAATCCATTAAACCTCGATCTAAAAATCAACACTTTTAAGCCAACCTGACTTTTATAGATCATGAAAAAGTCGTAACTGTCATGGCAATATCTTCGTTGACATTTAACACCCTTTTAAAGTAACCATTAAATTGTTGAAAATATAAAAATATTTGGCAAAAGTGTGTGTGGTCTGCTCAGCTGATATAGTGTGTCGCCCGACTTATCATACAATATCTAAAAATAAAGATCACCAAAGTATTTTTAGATAAAAGTTTACAAACTTCTGAGAGAGCAAAAAATTGGATTTGAAAGGAAAGTAACGTGGATTTATTTAAGAGGTTTTCCATATTAATAGCAATAATTTTTTTAACATATTTTTGTATCTTAAACAATAGAGCCATTTCAATATTCGAGAAAAAACTGTCTGCTGATACTTGGGAAGTTGAGAAAAGATTATTGCTAATTTTGAAAGATGAAACAGTGGCTATAGCGCTAATATACATGTTATTTAATAATTTAAATTTCAGCTTTACACCAAAATCTGTGGTCTTCAATCAGTCATTCATAATAAAAAATATTATTTCAATTTCTTCATTTACTGAAACTACAAACTCTTCATAGAAATTCTATTATACGTCTTAAAAAAGGGGACGATCAAAATATTTTGTGTTCTCTGGCTAAGCAATTATAGCACTCTACTTCACTGACCCTACAAAATCACGTTCAATATTATGGGGTAATCTTAGTGCGCCGTTATCACCGAGGCTGTCCTGATAAGGCGAGAAAAAAATATGCAGATCGTTCACTAAGGATGGGGCATGTAAGGACGAGGATGTACAATGCCTAACGAGACATGTCGGTCGAAACCACTGTCGCATTCCTTATAATTTTCCGTGGACAAGTGAAAGCAGTCACTCATTTGTGGGTCTCAAGGGTATACTAAGCCATCACTTGACTGTTGATCCTTCACACCTTTAATATTCAGTCTGTAGTACGAGATTCACAGAATGGAAAGGTATATTTCCTTTTTGAGATTTGCTAGTCTTTTCTTTTCTTGACAATTTAATAGTATAATTCATATTTTTCAATCTTTTTTCAACATCAGTTAACAAGCATTCACGGAAAACATATGTTTATTTTCGTCTAAAAATATTAATTCAATATAAAAAAACAATTTGATGGCTATACTGTGAATACATTATCGAGGAATAAGATTTTTCTTCCCTCCCTCCATGGTTACGTCCCTACTACTTCCGATGACGAATTCCAAATCTGTTCTTCCACTCCAATGCTATTCCTTAATAATAACTCACGCTTACCAATGACCGGAATTCCATTTAAGAACAAATCATCAGACATCTAAGGAAAGTGGAAGAATAAGAACAAAAGTTTGGAAAGATGAGGTGGGAAGAAAAAAATGAGATAACTCGGATAAAATAGATAATAATATTTTGTGTGGGAGGTATAAAAATGAAATAAATAGGGAATTGTAATTAAGTTCTGATGACGTATTATGTTTCTTTGATTGAGGTTATCACCCCGGAAATATTGGAGGAAATGTATCGGATTTAAAAGTATCATTCGTAAAATGATCTATCTTTATATGTTGGATTAATGTTACTTTTGGTATTATTGTTTTCTCAGATATTTTTATTTATTTCCGCAATAAACGTTTTTTACTTCCTGCTGCTAGTGATAGAAAAGAAATGAACAGGGAAAGTAGTGATTAGTAGATTCGAAATGAAAATATGCTTCCAAGAGTATACTGTTGTCTTTGAAATTGAAAGCTTTATTACTTTATAATTATTTTAGATTGCTATCTCGATTGATTTTCCTTCAACTTTTTTTTTTGCAGCTTGTATATTATTTTTTTGTCTTTCAATTAGTATAAAATACAACAATGAGTCACATACTTAAAATGGTCCACATCTTAAGTATAAATAAAATGGCAGTATACTTAAAATAGTATATTACTGTTAATCAATGTCTGATTCAAGTTCATATTTAACGCAAGCAGAGCAAGCACAATACTTTAAAAATTTATGAAAAAAGTGAAGATTATGCTCAAACATAAATGAAAAGGATTTAACTGACTTCCCTACAGACTAGGAAAATATATTAATAATAAAAAAATAATTTGCATATTATCAAGTGAAGCCCCACGACAAAAATATTATTTCCTTTCTTTTTAAATTTATTATCTAGTAAAAAAAATACTTAAAATATAAATAGTCCTTAGAACTGCGTTTCAGAAAGACCAGTTTTTAATAGAACCAAAGTTCACCTCGTCCTAGAACCCCCTGAAGGTTGCTGAATGACCGAGTTCTATTTTAAACAGGAAGAAAACGAAATGAATAAATTCCAACAATTCTGTTTTTTTAAATGAATTATTTTCGACCTTCTAACAATATTTCATTTCTTTCAATTTAATACGCACATCGTGCGAAGAAGGGTCACCCCACACGATTTCCATTCGCCAATTAAATACGTTTGCCAAATATCTTCTGATAATATATTTTTCTTCCTAGTAATATGACATATGTAGGAAAATGTTATGACACTTTGAAATGATACACTTTTTAAGATTATGGTAGTATAAATAATAACAGGGAAAGTCATTACAGAAAAGTACAAAAGGATTTGTTTCGTTATAATAACGAATAAGGATATTTTTTACATAAATTAGTTATAATGGTATTTCTTGTTAGTGGGGTATTCCGCCGATACTCAGTCTTACCTGGATAGATAAAGGCAGTTCCTAATATTCGTGATGAATGTCAATGATTTTAAGCCACTCGGCTGTTATTTAGATCCTTTAAAAATGTTTAGTGTATTATATAACAACATTTGGTATTTCACTACAATTTTGTACATACAAGTATTTACTCTGGAGTCTTATTCTTTGGTTATATCGAGGAAATTCTGAAACGTTGGCATTAGCAGTATAATATAAGAGATTTGCAATGGTATTTTTAAACATTATTATTTTTATGATATCCAAAATATCCTGAGGGTTAGAAATTATGCAGCGTTGAGGTATAATAATTATAAATAACTTAAAAACAAAACTATTGTTTTTCCTTGATTTTTTCTGAGTCTGCAATATCATTATTTCTCGGTTTCCCAATATAAACCTTGCATTTGTTTAAATTTTGTATGTTCCTCGAGGTAGCATATAATGACATTTTAGGCGACTGTTTTTCTTAATCAACAACCAAATATTCGAATGTGGTTGCCTAAATCAACAGTACAAAAATTCCAAGGATCGTACACCCATAAGGATTTTCAAAAATAATAAAATTGAAATTGAAACTGAATTGAAGAAAAAATAAAAACTGTAAACACAAACCAATAAAGACTTGGATACAGAAAAAAATACCTTCACTTCCAAAAAAATTAATTAGCTATTAAATTTAATTAATTAGTAATAAAACAAATTAATTAACTACCTTGTACCAATGCTTGTGTATCCGTAGCTCTCAGCTTACGCCTACTGTATTTTGTAGCCAAGACGTACAATTTGTTTATCGAAAATGGCGCCTAAATGCTGTTCTGTGTGGGGCAACTCACATGAAAACGTAGCATTCCAATGAAAAAGAATAATGAATGAACTACATACTGTGATGTGTAGAGAAGTACCAAAAAACCTGGAAGGCTTATTTACTACACGAAGGTGTACGTCCTACACAGGTGCATTTTATAGTACGTTTGCACTTGCAAATTTAAGAGGATTAAATCATCACCTAAATAATTTAATTTCTGTAATTGAAACCACTGCAAAATATCGATTTTTGGTTCCGGAACTAAATAACTATAAGGAATGAGTAGGGTTCCTACGAAACCGTTTCAACGGGAGGCACTCGTTGTACGAGATCGAGTCTCTACAAGCGAGCGCTTGATAATTTTTTTTGTACGAAACGAGAATATTTTACGAGCCGGGTCGACTTTAAACGAAGTGTTTCCCACACAATCCTTCTAAAATCAAGCCAAGGCGAATTCGAGTCCTAGTTCATGTGTTCATCAAAATCCAGACGAGATCATGCAACATTACATCAAGATTTAGGATATTATAGCAATCCAAAGATATGTTTCAAACTTTTACGTAAAGACGGAATAATAAAAATTTATATGGATATTGTTTATTTCTTTTTATTATACCATATGTGAAAGTATGTATCTTAATTAACTTAATAACTTTCTATTTAAAATATGAATGATTGATTAATTGTAAAGCAATTCAAGTTCGAAGACACAATATTCTTGAAACTAATATACGCTAAATTAAAATAATAAAATCAACAGACAAAACATCCGACTCCGTTATACATAATTATCATCACTCATTTTCTAAACTATTACATTATATTGAACAAACCATGGATTTAAATGTATTCTAATAATTTCTCCGCACCACAGTTTATTAGTATTACAGAAAACTTTCGTGGGGGATGCTGAACATGTATCTTGCCACTCGTACACACCCCTCTTAATTAATTATCTCATATACAACTCTATATCAATGTCTACATATTAATAAAGATGCTTAAATCATACAAGAATATTCTGGAATTTGGATCATTTGAAAAAGAATGTTCCAGCAGGGCTGTGATGTCATATACGTATGTGACCAATAAGGATGGTCAGATTGCTGATATAATATTAAGTGGGATCTATATATTCTAACAGGATTTTTTTTAAATAATAATTTTTACAATGAATTTTCACATAGTGAAGTCAAGTTTAAAGTATGGTTAGACCCATATTTAAAAAAATCTGAGGCTGTCTATTTTCCAAGACTGTGATATGCCATCTATAGAATTGATGGTGACAAAAATAAAATTGAAATTACAGTAAAATCAAGAATTAAACAAACATAAAATGTACAAAAACATGAGAAAAATGATAATATAGCAAATGAAACATCAATCTATTGTAATATTTGATTGGGGTTGAATTATCACAACAAAAGGCAGTGAATCTCCGAATATATATCTATATAACTAAGGAAATATACTGTCGTAAAGGAAGCAACTGATCGTTTATTTCTTTATTATGTGCGTAGAGAATCTATGATTGAGGAGACAAAAATCACACGACTATTAATAATTCAGCTTCACAAAAAGTAAAACGTTAATAAGAAAAATAAGGAAAACCCTTATCTAAAATTTTACCTCCCTCTTATATATATTGAAATAGTAAATATATAGCAATAGAATATGATAGTCTTTTCAATGATGTCTTTTTAACAGATAAGACCAGAAATAAAAAGAAAACTTTAAGAATTGGAAAAAATATATTATGCAGATGATTCAGAAACTATTAAAAAGAAGGAAAAGTGAAATCTGGCTAACCTGATGATGGGGTCACATGAAAATACTAAAAAGAGGAATGTCTCAAAGAATGTATTCTATATTTCTGGTTATTTTTATAAAGTAAAACTTTGAACAGCTTCGTCATTGTTTATTTCAGTACATGCGATGAACAACTTTATTTTTGATATCAAATGTAATGTACGCAGGAAAATGAGGAAATATCATGAGATTTCAGTTCTGACGCATTTCCTACGTATAATGTTAAATTGCTTCCTGTAACAAATTTATTACATTTAGAAATTGGATATGATAACTTGCTATAAAGATAGCGGTGATTTTCGCGTATTCACTACAGATATAATTAAGTATGAAAGACAAGTAATTTTTTTAAATATTTTATTATGAAATTAAATAATATAATGAGGTTCAATGGCACGGTTACGTCATACATTAAATTCAGAAAAAAACCTCAGTGTATTGTATTCCACTCAAAGAAACGTATGAAATCCTTAACTGATACTTGATCATTCAAGAGTCCTTAAACTTTAAAGGTTACAAATAAGCAAGAGTGATAAATATTAGCTATATATAATGACTCCATCACTAAGCCATATCAAAAGTGATCATGCTTTCTATAGAACATATACTATTACTGTCTTCTTGGTATGGAAACTACACGCTTCTTTTTAGTGGAATACGCTTTAGTTTCGAGAGGAAATCGAACCAAAATATTTCTATTGTCTATACAACGGAAAAACTGATAATACACTTTCAAATAAGTGTGTTTTACGTTAAAATCCAAATAAAAACAGCAATTTCTGTCAATATTTCTGCAAAGAACCTTTGCTTTTATCAAGACTAAAAAATTGTTACAATAGTTGATAATACATAATCTGATGTGTTCATACAATAGTTTGTTGATGATGGGCATTCAATTTTTTACATTATAAGGACTGATTTTATCATTCATGGCAGTAATTTTCGCCTTCTACTCTCGAATATATATATTTCTAAATCTATTAACTTAAAACACATGGTATTCTATAAAACATGATTGATATTGCCCAATATGATTTATTTTGCTTTCAATCTGAAACTCTCCAGTTTTCATACTGACTTATATTACACCAGAAACAGAAAATACTTGTACATCAGAGACGTTAAGTATTTCACAAAAACCTCCAGACAATACAGATTTTTCCCTATGCACTTACGTTCTTGCTGCTCCTCATCCGCAATACTGCATCTGACAGCTGCTCATTTATTCCAATATTTAAATTTGGTAAAGTTTTGAACATTAATTAGGTATCACAAAAGAGTAGTGCTGCAAAATCAGTCGTGCTGTTCGGATAGTTTTCAAGAGATATGATATCAAAAGAAATTATGAATTAATTTTTGTTTTCAAATAAAATGTGCATAAGAATCTTCTTTCATCTGATTGGAGAGTTAGTGAGTCAGAGTTAATTAAATATTACGAGCATTCGATAGTTAACAGTGGTATTTAAAAAAACAGCAGAAAGGAGAAGAACAATATTTTATATTCAGTAACTTAATTATAGAATTTCTTTGTCATGATTTACTTACATTTCACCAGTAATTTATCAGACGTCTTATTTGATTGCATCTCTGAAACCAACTAATATGAGACACAAAGAAATCAATATTTTAAAATATGTCAATAAAATTTGAAGTTCAATAACGAAAAATTACGATCAATATCCAAAGCGCTATAGATATTTTCCGCAGTTATATCTTCTGAAGGGAAACAAATAATCTTGACACTATTTTTATTTAATCAGAATCAAAATATCATCTGCAAGAGCAGCTGTAATATCTCAACGATATACTATATATATCTCATCGATATAATGAACAATTGGATATGTCGTCTCAGTAATCGCTTTATATGATCCTTTATTTAATGATCTTCTGAAACAACAGAGCTAGGGGAGTAATGAAAGAACGAAAGAAAGAAGTAACGTAAACAATGTTCACGAAAATGAAAATATTTTTTACCATCGAGTGGAAATATTTTTTCTCTTTGTGATATATAATTATATAGAGATAAATGATAATGAGTAAAGGTTAGTAAACTACGTGCGTATAGTGTTATTGAATGATCAGAGAAATTCATCTTATCGAGTAGGTGTGAAACTCAAGTTTGAAGAAGTGATTTTTCATTTAACAGAGCAGATTCATTTCACTACTTTAAAGCTGGTTATAAATTACGCCATGATTTTGACTGACTCTTTGAGAATTGAAAAGTTGACGAAAAGAACCTTTTTCCATGAAATTTAGTTTTGAGGAATATGGAAAAGGTTTCCATAAGTTGGAGTGTTTAAATGAAATTTCTGTTTGTTATTATTATACTGTTCAATACATTAAGTATGAAAAGGTCAGCTCGATATATAAGTGAGAGTTCTCTTCTAAAATAAAGCAAAACTATTTTAACAAATAAAGGTAAAAATGTTGGTATATCTCAGAATTGACTTCTGGTCATCCAATTACTGTATGAAAGCATTGTGAATTCTGTTTTATAATAAGACAATATTTCTATTGTGTAAATAGCAATTAGTATTACAATAAATGATAGATGAGAAATCAATGACCTGATTGACCTCCTTTAGGGAATATTTGTCGCTTTTCACAAATTTTGAGATACATACAATTTTATCTACATATTAGTTACCTTATTATGTTTAATTTCTTAATATTACCCTGGAAGACACACAGATTGTTTAATGTTATACGAAAAATAGAGATATAGATTGATTCCTCTATGCTTTTCCATCAGACAAAAGCAGTAAGGTACCTAAAAAAATTATAATAAATATAAATACAAGCAATAATGTGTTACAGATTTTGGTATTATTTTCAAAACAATCGATTCAGCACTGTAACAAATTATAGTATACATTTCTAAAAACTGCAATATACTACAGTATACATTATTTTTCAATGGAATAACAGAACTTTCTTGATCTTATTTGCGAGAAAACTTTATTCTGCGTGACTATAATACCTACATTAGATGAGACGGAGGTGTCTAAACCGATTCTCTATTATAACAGTTAGAAGTACCTGTCAAGTCGTGACGTCATAAAAAGAGCTTTTGCGTAGAGAGGAGGGAAAAACCGACAGCCGACCGACGATGCATTCAGAAGTACGAAAACAAGAAAGATGAAGAAAAAAATATCGTCGAGTGAAAAGACTTCGATTTTTCTGAGAATACAACAATATGAAAGACCACGAGGTCAATGAAATCTATTATTTATTTGTGAACTCTTTGGCAAATTTACTGTATAGTTATATAGATTTTCGGAGATTCAGTGGCTTTTCTTGATAATAATTCATTTCAAAATTATGGATTAGACCACTTCAAAA
>JAQIWE010003648.1:0-11564 GCA_034698565.1 Campodea plusiochaeta | reverse complement strand
CATCATCATCGTACTTTCCACCATCTGCCAAAAATGTTGATCTTGTAACAGGTATGGATTTGTTAAGGAACTTGAACTCCTTCCGTATCACTCTTGTTTGCATTGTGTTCATAGTCTTACATGGAATGATTGCATGTTCGGGAGGACCATCAGCATCTTTACGTTCCTCTCTTGTTTTCCTTTCGGACGTTGATTTAGCATGTACATACTCTGGTTGAATATCGGCATCCCACAATTTGTTGTCACATGCTTCTTCATCCTTTAACCCGGTTTCCAACCAGGAAGAGTAAATCACCTTGTTGTTCATCTCTGCTGCATAAGCTCTTTTGTCGTAAGCTCTCGTAGATGGGATGTCAAGGTACTCTGGCTCCTTCTCACATATTGCATCAGAACGTTTGCAGTTAGACATGTTGAAATAATAAATGAAAAAAATGAGATATTAATTCGATGAAAGAAAATATTGATCGATTTTACCGAGAGGAAATGAAATGGTTATTTCATCCTGTATATGATAGAATATTTGCTTGTTGTTTTTTGTACAAATTTTTACGAGAAAAACATATAAAAGTTATAAGCAGCAGATTTTAAACATTAATGTTATAATAAAATTATTATAGTTTTTACAATATTCTTGTATAATTATGTTCTCTACTGTTGACTATAATATTATTAGAGAGAAATGACATAGAAGTAATAATATTAATAAGAAAATGATTATTCGCACCTAAATAACATAACATAAATATTTCTAGTATTAATGATGAAGTATTAGATGAGGAAATTTTTTTATGTATATTTGAATAACATTGTTTTTATTCCCGAATTAATGTACAACTCATTAATGAAAAAAATCTTAATTTAGAGTTAATTAAGAAAATTATACATTTTAATAATTTGTAGTAGTAGTAGTAATTTGTTTTTACAATTGAATTATAATAAAAGTAGAGGAAAATTCATTGTTATTCATTTAATATATCTATTTTTCATCTAATGAATAAGTAATAATAATATAAAAAAATAAGCAATATGATAAATGATGAGATTATAACCATAATATTTCAAATCACTTTTGAATGTGAGAGAGAGGTGACTCTGTTGTAAAATATACTAAATGAGAACAATACTCTGCTATGATTAGATAATATTTTTTTTTAAAGATTCAATACTAAATGAGATCAATACTCTGCTATGATTGGTTAATAATTAAAAAAAAAAGATTCAATACTAAATGAGATCAATACTCTGTTTTGATTGGTTAATAATAAAAATTGGTACTTACGTTTTTCTGAACCCTGATGATGTGTTAAAACGTTGATGATAATATTGGTGCAGGTTGAAACTTTAGGAAATAGTATTCTAACAAAAATCATTCCACTTCCCGTATTTATAGAGCTTAATTTTACACGATGAGACCCCCCTCCCATCCTTGATTCTTTAAGTGTCTTTTCCTTCTCTCATTGGATAAGCTCTTCTTCAACCCCATGGATAGAGGAGTATTTTTCCAAGGGGAGATACTCATTTTCAACGTTACTAAAAATTTCATGTTTTGATTTTTCTATATATAAAACCAAGAATACTAATTGATCCAAAAATGAATTATTTTAAATAATTCTTCAATGTTATTGTAATTTATAATTTTCAATATTACACCAATGGGATTTTAGAATAAAAAAAAATCAAAATTTTATTACTAGAGTACAAAATATTATTCATAATAATATTCGAAATAAAACACTTGAATGAAACAGAATTTCTTTTTATTATAAATAGTACAATGTGATTTGAATATAATATGAAATAACTTGTAAGATCAGCTATAAAGATGTAAAACATTGAAGGAATAGATAAAAAAGTTATCTT
The DNA here is from genome assembly GCA_034698565.1 of Campodea plusiochaeta. Lineage (NCBI taxonomy): Eukaryota > Metazoa > Arthropoda > Diplura > Rhabdura > Campodeidae > Campodea > Campodea plusiochaeta. Next base: position 9,704 of record JAQIWE010003648.1, on the reverse strand, counting down.
ATAAGTTTTATTTTCTAATACTGGAAAAAATCTTGTTATTTCAATTTTAGTTGAAATTAATCATTTCATAAAATAATAAAAATCGAGTTTAAAAAAAAAAAAATCATTATACTTTCTCTATAGTTGATATAACCTGTCAAATTAATGTAGACTGAATTTAAATTAATCATAAAAAAAATAGAAGAGTACACGTGTAGAATGTAGTGTAAGATTTCTCCGGGTGATTTCCCCGCCCGCGTTTCGGCGGCTGATTTCTCCGGCTCATCTCACCGGGGGCACCCACAGCGGCCCGGGGGGGATCACTTTCAAGAGTATACGTTTCTAATGTATGATAATTATCACTTTTTTAGTTCAAAAAAATACAAAATCGTGCAAATGACGGCCACACGTGTCTAATTAATAGTGTGTAAGATCTCAAAGCCTCACTTAACATTTGAGGTCATTTACTAAAGAGTACACGTGCCTAGTAGATAATTGGGGAAGATCTAAAAGGGTAGGATGTCTTTTGGATTTTCCAAAAGACATTGTATCTTTACTACTACTCCTTGCCTCACTATAATAAATTAATTACCCTTTCTCAAAATGCAATTTTTATCTTCATATTTCTCTCATTCGTTGCCCACTGACTATACTGATAGCTCAAATATCTAAAATTTCGTTCCGTACTTCCAGAATTTACCCAAACCAGCTGACACACGTCCCTAGGACATAACATTCCATTCACCCCACCCACGAAACAACATAACACAATACGCACCCCTTTACTTTGCATCCCTTTATTCATAAACTCTTATAAAAAGCGCACACTTGTTGACAGTTATTCGTGACATGAGCAGAAATACTAAGTATAACATAACAAGTTTATTATTAATCCATCTTTCAGATTGGTCCTAATACTCATATTATGGTAAATAGAAATCATATTTATATTGCTCTAATTGTTACCAAAACGGATTACTCGATTGATTTGTTTACTATATACTTAGTGTCACATAGTCAATATAATACCATTTTCTTTGACATGTCGTAGATAAATTATTGACCAATGGAAAACAACTACATTTTAATAATTTTATCAATCTATAAATATATAGAAATATTAATTTTGAAATATTATGACCGCTTTTCACGTGACGATTGACCGTATTCACGATCTCAGAAAACAGACATAATGCTTACTGACGGATTTCAGCTGGACGCCAACAAGAAATTTTAAATAAAATATGTAAGTCATTATAGAGGTACATTTTTGAGTAGATTGGCACAATTAGCTCCTTACCAGTTATTCTATTTCCTTTAGGATGGCTTCAATTGCTTCTAATACAACCATTGGCAGAAACATTTCCACAATAATTTTGTCAAAACCATCAAGCAACTTAAAAACAATCATTTCATCAGACCGGACAGCTCTTAGCCTACATAAAACCCCATTGTAAAAACAATTAAACTTATATACATGCTCCACAACTCCACTTAATAAATACCGAAACACAGTATACTCGTATATCGTCAACTCAGTAACATTATAATGAATATTGTCAGACGACCATTCCTTCCTTTCAATACGCACACTTAGTGATTGAAAGTACGTCACCTCGTACGTATTTCCTACACCGCCTATAAAAGGAAATAATATAAGAATTATCAAGATTTGAAGTTTGATAAGAACCATAATACTATTACCCCAATTCGTTGTAAATCTTTGTTGTCGCAATGGTATGTAACTTATAACGTCTCCAGACAAGCCTATAACTTGTGATAAATGAATAACTAGATCAACTGACGATTCACTAGACCGATTAACAACGACTAACTGAGACATCTCCATGCATTTCCTTGCACCCAAACCTAAATACTGACAAATCAATTTATGACTTTCAAACTCCTCCTCGGCAGCTGAACGCAATAAAGCAACGTAGCTTCTTCAGAATGACAGAATATCCTAACCAGCCTCATTCTCCCACAACGCATTTCTGTCACCAGCTCATTTCATTCTAAAATTTATTACTGTTTTCCAAAAAAAAAACTACACTACAGTATAGAACAAACGCCTTTATTTATTACGAAGTATCGTAATACAAAACACGTAGTTTGTAAGGAAACAAAGCACACAGCTGGTGGGATTAAAATGTTAATGGCCGCATTAATCCCCTCAACCACAGACAATGGAAGCACCATGTTGACCACCGCATCATCCCATGAGTCTCTCAATTCAAATTGAACATATTCCACTGAGCGAGCAGCACTTAATGGACACAGCAGCCCATTATAAAAACAATTAAACTTATAAATATGCGAATTCACACCGTTCAGTAAAAACCGAAAAATGGTGTATTCATGAATGGTTAATACAAAATTTTGACAGTGAGTTATGAATAATAATAGTACTTGCAAATCTGTTACACGGATAGAATACAATCGTCACATACGATAGAGATGTATTAGCGTATTTTGTAAACAATGAGAATATCAAACAATAGTTCTACTTACATATAAAATGATGTCTTCAATGGGAAGAAATGCACACAAGATGAAGCTGACCTGCGTTCGAGTTTCAACTGTAAAGTCGAAAATTCAAGCTGTCTTGTATTGAAGTTGAGTCAAAATATCTAAATTGAGATTATTGTTTAGCTTTGTTTACTATATTGATAGAGAAATGTTGAAACTCAAAATATTCTATTAACTTAAATAAATTGTAAGGACAAACTCACAAAGTATTGTAAGCTTGAAACAAGCCGGAATTATTGTAAGTCAAAGACCGTATCAGAGAAATTTTCGTTTCACAGACTAAGTCCTTTAATATGAAAGTGACAGAGTGTCAGCAAAGAAAATCAGAGTGAACTCGGATCCCTTAATATTTTAAGAAGAGCTTGAATTTACGAAAACCGAATGGGCTGAAACTAGAGTGCAGGTCACTTTTATAACACTATACACTAAGCGCGCATGAACCCACTATGGGATGGTCCATTTTTGAACCATGCCCATTTTTCTACCTAGACTGTTCCATTCCGAAACCCTTTCTGCTTGTATTGTCGTCGCTGTCCAAAGAAATAAAGAGAGAATAGAGGTGCTTTTTGCGACTCTCATTGTACGAAGTATTGATTTTCTTCCATCTCCGCATTGCGTCAAAGAGTTAGAGAAGTATGAAATACATAATATAATTGGTACTACGTAAATGATATTTAATGTAAATTAAAATGAAATTTAGGTCCAATTATTATTATTACGTACTCGTCCTTCCCTTATTTCAAAAAAATTTCTAAAAAAAAATTTGTCAAAAGTCACAGGACTTATTTCAGTATCTTAGTGATCTGGTATCCCTACTATAAAAATTTTCTCTTCCTCTCTTTAAACTAAGGAATTTTGTTAAGCACATACACGGTTTGATCATGTGCGATAGGTCAAACCCGCACTGCGCAAAACGTGTCTTACTCCCCTTTTGGATTTCGAAAGGAAACAGTCCCACTCTTACATGTGCGCATGCTGCAATATATGGGAATTACAGTATGTTTATTCCTAATATTGTAAGGAAGTAGTTTGAATAATATCAAATTAACAATGAAAAGAAAAGGAATAAGATGTGTTGTTATAATTTTTTCTATAACAATTTAAAAGTTAAAAGTGTTATTCATTTGTGTAATAGGTAGTTCTTTCACATTATTCATAGAAACAATTTGATATTATTCATAATGTTATGCATTAAGAACATCATTGGTATAACCACACGGAAATTTGCAGTATATCAAATAAATTACTACAAAATATTACACTCGAGGTTCTTGAGAAGAAAGTTCCGACATAAATACATCAACGTAAGAAAGGAAAAAAAAATTGTTCAAAAACGAAATATACTGTAGTAAGATTGAGGTATACACGCTCAATTGTTATTGGTTTACATAGTTCACTTCTGGTAAGAAAATCAAAACATACAAGTTCATATATTGTCGCGTAGTGCTGGGAACGTAACGAATAAGATTGAAAGGAAACATGTAGGTGCAAATGTATCATGTTCATATATCTTGTAATAATCCATAAGGAACAGAGGGATTCGTATTTCGACGCAAGAGTAAACTGTCAAAATGATCGTCCGCCGTCTTGACTGAAAATGACGTTGGGAATTTCGAACATCATGGAAAATTTGCGAGCAGGTATTCGCTTGATGTCTCAAAGCTGTAGAGTATCATAATGTGGTGTTATAGTCCAAGGTTTGAAGTGCTAGATGTGGGCAGTGAGTGGTGTATGCGTACATCTGTCCATAAAGACATCCCACAAAATGTAACTTCCCATACCTTGAAGAAAAAACTGTTACTAATCGAGGTAGAAATACAAACATATCAAACTGTAATATTCAATTATGATAATGATATATGCAAGAGAAATATTTGCATATTCGCATGGTGACAATAAAAGGTATACATCATGTGTATGAGAATCATATATATGAAACATATTCAGTCAGATCTAAAGTGCAATATAAAGCCATAATATATGTAATAATGTATATACTAATAACTATCAATCATGATATATATATTCTTGAAAGAGTGTGGTTATTTTTATTTCAGAGTAGTATAGAGTTGTTGTAACAATAATGTATTTTCTGATGAATTGTAATGATTTAAAGGAACTAATACTAAAATTACAATATTTGTGTGCATTTGTATAATTTTTTTTAGCATTTTGAAGACATTGCATAATTGTACACCAATATATAAAGGAAACTAATATTTGACAAGACAGGTAATGTAAATAAAGGAAACTAGTGATAGGGATGCACCCATTCAATTGAATTATGTTCTCAAGATTATGTGAACTGTGTTAAGCTATTAGTAGAGAAAAGTGAAAAGCTGCTATAATTAACAACAAGTAGTTTATAGACATCCATTACAGAAAGAGATTGGAATGCACGTTCATTTGAATAATGACATTTGTTATAGGGAATGTATACAAGACAACATTAAATTCCGCTATGGAATCACTAAACACATAACTAATATTATTGCTATTGTTCACATGACTACTAAATATTGAATGTCAATTTTATGACTGTTCACAAGAAATGCTAAGTAAGTTTTATGTATACCTGCATATGATGAGGTATTCTTATAAGTATTGACATTATGTTTCCTAGTATAGGAGCGAGTTATCGATGGACGTCAAACCAATAATGCCAGAAATCGTGGTTGTGAACTAATATTCTAAGCTATATGTATCTTTACATGACATTTAACTAAGAACGGCAAAATTTAGAGTATTTAAATTATTCCTGCGTTTTCTGTAGCGAGAAGTTATATCTTTTCGCAAAGGCAGACATGCCAGTTAAATATCGCGAAACCTGGTCGCATACAAGTGTTATCAGATGACATATATATATATATATATATATATATCTGTATGTTATACAGTAAATGACAGCTATTATACTGAAGAAACTAATTAACAGATGAAACTACGTCGTTGTGTTCATGTGTCATTGTTTCTTAACAATATGGAAGTTTATGAGAATGTTTGCTAACTAAGATCTAAATATTACTAATATATTATGTAATGGAATAATGGTTTAATTTAGTGTTATGAATATCGAACGTAATCTCGGTTTTATTATTCATGAAAAGAGTCAATGAAAGCAACTACAAGAGCGTATATGGGGGTCGATATGGAAGTGAAGGAGCTCGCAGTAAAGCCGGTTAAATTTTCACCTATCATAAAGTTAGCTGGCAACAGAAGTTCTGTCAGTGAACATTGTATTTGTTTATATTCTAATATATTATTGTAATGTCTTGCATACTATATAAATAATAACTCATGTGAAAATGCTAATGGTGGCTTCAAATGTTACAAATCTATCAAGCTAACCAGAACCGGATAGTAATATGTATGCCTAATCGACTAGTATTAGTCCTATTTCTAACATGTAATTATACGTATACATATAATTTGTATTCCCGTGATGGTCATACTATACATCAAGATGATGACCTACAACGTGGTAGAAATCCAAGCTGCAAGAGTGCCATCAAGAAATAGCATAAAATAGTGATGAGCAAACCTTGGTGTGCAAGCCAAAACGTTACTAAGGAGTATCAACTCGTATTAACTAAAATAAGTTGAGCTTCATTACCATGTAAGTCCATGTGGTGAAACGCATGAAAAGAAAATTATAAACATGTTAGTAAAGTACTATAATAAGTGGGGATGTCCATGAAATGGTAATTCCGTCATCACCATTACGTAACATCAATACATTTATATACAACACACATAGTCGGGTATCAGGTTATAAGACTGGAATGTTGACTATTTAAAGTTACTGAATTTTTTATACACCTACAAAGTAGGAAAAGAAAAGTTTTGCAATCCTAAATCGTAATTTTGGTTTTGAATAAGCAAACTTTCCAACTGTGAGATATTTCTGAAATATGAAGGCATTTGCCTTATTGATATACTTACTACCCCAGTGGTTTTTCTAATACATATTGTACACATTATTGTATTGCGTTTAACTGTGATTTGGCTCCAGTTCATGTTTTTGGTTTAATGCAGTTATTTGTGCAACGTACATATTTTGTAATTTTAACTTCTAAATCATAACTACACATATAAATTAAAATTTCAACTATTTTGTTCAACAAATAATATTAAAAACAATTCCCATAATGTAATGTATTGCATTTCATTGAGTTTTTTGTGTTACTGTAAAGTTACATCAAAATTATTTGTCGTATTGTAAATACTCATCAGTGGATACATATTAGATTTAAACATTGCAATCACCCTGTTAGATTCAATTGCGTTCTATTGCGTTTTCTAATCATGTGCTCTCCAGATGCCATGAGGGTTGCGTAGGTGTAAGGAAACGTGTAACCACATCATCCTGTAGGTTATGTATTTGTAATTTATCCTGTAGGTTATGTAATATTGAAGTTTTTGGGCGTTGTCAGTGTTTGTAAGTATGCAAGTGTCAGGATAAATGGTATTAGAGCTTATTACTTAATTTGATTACATTATATTGATGTAATTGATCATTAATTAAACTCATCAACATGCACTGTTTTTATACTGTATTTAAGATAAATTTCGAGTGTTCACTCCCATGCTGTTTAATTCATTACGTAAGATAGAGTAACTTAGAACAGCACTGACGGACGGCATCAAAATAAAAGTAAAATAATGCAACAGGGGAGTCATTTAGTTGCTTCAAAACTTTTTTTAAGGAAACGAAAATAAAGGAAAATAGAAAAACCTCTATATACACAGCCTATTTTCAATTAAAATATGTGAAAAACCGTGAACTAAATCTGAAATTATTAAAAATACTTAAAAATTTATGCTTTTCGGAATGAAAACCCAAAAATTATGTATTTACGAGTTCTTCACGTTATAACTTTTTGAAATTAGCCTATCCCTTCCCACGCCCCTCACCAAAAGTTGAAATGACACCCCCTTTGTAACTGGTTGATTAATTTTATTAAGGTGATTAACAATATATTAAATCCAGAGTATAATGCCATGTCACAAGAAAATTCTGCTTAGCGGAATATTTAAAATGATTCGTTTTTTCATAATTCTGGGGCATTTTTATTTATAAAAAATACGATATTGTATTAAAAAAATAAAATATATCAAAGCCTATTTATATCGAAATTTTTAAGTATAATTAATAATACAGTCATTGATACATTCATTACGTTATTTTAGTTTTAAAAAGGAACAGAACATTATTATTACGATCGGATCATTAATAATGGAAATAACTTTAAATACGGGAAATATATTTTGACTCATTGGAAATGATGTTACCAAAATAAAAATAATAACTATGAAATAATTGTTGCCATTCTTCAGCATAATTATTTGAAGTCCTACATAATTACAATATTATTTTGATAATTCAAAATTAAACTTCCGTGTTACCAAAAATAAATTTTTTAAATCGATTTCTAACACGACTTTCCGGTGCTGGGATTTTGATTGACAGTGGGTGTGCGAGTTGGGTGGTGACTTTTTGACCAACGTCACCCATACGACTCCTCCTTTCTCTTTTGGACATAACATTCAATAAGGGGGGTGATGGGTCTCTGGAGCTTCCAGGGTGTATGTATTGTTATTTACTTATTTTGATCGTTTCGAAAAGAGAAATGGAATGAAGTACGGTAGTGAAAAAGACATGTTGAAGTGAAAGATGTGAAATTATCTGTATCTTACTATTTTAAGGACAGAACAGTGCTAACATTTAATGTAATAAATAATATCAATAAAATCTATAATTAGTGTGTACAACATTCAGTGGACGAGCTATCATTATATTTTATAATAATTTGAGTTATTATTATTATTTGCAAAATTGCAATAATGATGAGGTCAGTGTTCGAGTTGGCATAATATTATTGTAAACACCGTATGATCGAGTTGGAAAAAAAATTCTTGCACTGAGTTAGTTCATAACTTATTTATAATATTGTGTACGATACTATCCTTTTTAAACACTCTTTTCATTGCGCTCTCTCGAAAATTGTTACTGCAACCTTTATAAAATTTAAGATAATGATAAAAAAAATGTCATGTAATGAAAATTCAATTCAAAATTTGTAATAATACAATCGTAGTTGATGCTCAGTAATGTGGCATAAATTATGTTTTATAAATGCTTTCGGATATAATTAAAATGTTATTTTCAAAATTAAAAATATAACGATAAATTAATAAGTTTACAACAAAAATGCTATTTATTTTAAATTATTTTAAAAAAACACAGGAACCATTAGAGAATGTCACTGATATGAACTCAATATAGCTGAAATAGGTGTTTGGGATTGCAATATTGTATAAGCTTTCTTTGGAAAACTGAATAATATGCCTATAGAAATGTAATATAAACACAGATTATGTTATAAATGTAATTATATAAAAATCATTATCAGTATTGCATACTGAACATTTAATAAGTACAAAAAAATGACACTAATTATTTTATTTATACGAACAGTATAGTTTTAAATTCTGAACTAATGATATTAAATGCAAAGGAAACAATAATAATAAATGGCACTTTGGCCAAAACTTTAATGACACAATAAATTAACAAATAAAGCAATAATGCACAACCATAAAGCTATGCGACAATATTGATTAATTTATATAATACAATTGAGGTAAAACATTTAGTGGAATCAACTTATATACTTATCACATGAAATACAATAACACAGCTACTTCATGCTAGTATTATTATACAATATAGAATCCCAAAATTTTTAATATATCTGCTGAGTACACAAATTTGAAATTTCAATAGGATACTATAAAATACACTACAATACTATACATAATTATATATATACAAGCATGTTCATAAAACAAACTGAGACCCTGAATCTGAGAATTATATATTAATATGTTACAATAAAAAATCAGTACAGAATGTTGCAAACATAAAAAGTACGGAAACGTTTCTGTGTACTAAGTAATTTATAATTATTTATGTATTTTGACCCTACATACAGTATGTCACATTTTACTTTTTCTTCTTGTGAACTTGTTTTCTCCGCAGTTTTTAGGTGCGTTCGCAACTTTTGCGGAAATGCACCTATTACAATCTCCGTGTCTGTCTCTCCGTCTGTCTAGTGTTGCCGTCGAGCGAGCCCGAGCGAGCTTTTGGTAAGGCTCGAGCTCGGCTCGAGTACAAGTAGGTAGGCTCGAGCTCG
>JAQIWE010003647.1:0-11564 GCA_034698565.1 Campodea plusiochaeta | reverse complement strand
GTGGGAGCTAGCGCCATGGTGAGTAGTGATGGAAGCTAGCTCCCGACAAATGGAGATCGGAGGTGCCGACTATTGCAGTCCTCCCCCTCTTGATCCCTGTCCGTCCTCGGCAGGGAATGCTGCTATGAGGCCTTTGGTGGCGAAGGTCTTCAGTTTACACCAGTACTCCAAGGTCTTTGTCTCAGAAGTACTGAATACTATCCTCTGGTAGTAGTGGAGGACATCTTCAAGGGTTTTTCTCAGGATGGGGGAGCAGTCCAACTGGATGTCGTTCCCCCCTAGCTTTGGGGCTTTGTGGTTACAGATATATTTGTATTGCGCTCGGATGTGCTCCTCTGGAAATAAACCTCCTGGGAAACTTCTTCTGATCTCTTCGAGAGTTACGAGTTTTGCAGCTAGGAGTTGCACTGTATCGCTGATTTGATCGTGCTGTTCGACAATGTTTAGGGCTTTCCGGATTATGGCTACGGGCAAGACTTCTTGGGTGGTTAATTTTCTTGTCTTGACTGGAGAAACCTTGGGAGTTGTTTGGGGGGGTGACTGATGCTGCGTTGAGGATGATGCCTCTGATGATTTGCGAGAAGTTTCTCGTTTTCGGCTACTAACCGTAACTGGTCTGGTGCGTTTTCTCACACAAGGGGAATCTTCCATGGGCTCTTGTGTCCTTTTTTTCTTTGATTTCTTGACAGGAGGAGGAGATGGAGAACTTGAAGATTCGGAGGAGCTGCTAGAATCTGTGTCCTCATTGCTTTGTTGGTTTATTTCATCTATCAGGTCATCATCTCCTTGGAGCTCTTGGGCTACTTCCACTGAGAAGGTTTCTTCCTCCCCCAATGACAATATGAGGTCTTCCCCGGTACAGTTCACTACTTCAAACTCACCCGATTCCATGGTTTCATCAATAAACACCGTGGGGGTGTGATCTGATGTGTCCTTGGTAGTGGGAAGCACAGTGCTTGATGAAGGTGTACTCGTTGATGTGGAGGCCACTCTTGCTGACGAGGTGGTCGTCGCTGCCAGTGAAGTTGTCAGGGTCACCGACGAAGTTGTCGGGGCTGCCGATGAGATGATTGGCGCTGCCGACGAGGTTGTCAGGGCCGCCGATGAAGTTGTCGGGGCTGCCGTTGAAGTCATCGGGGCTGCAGCTGAGCTGATTGGTGTTGCAGACAGGGTTGTTGGGGCCGCCGACGAGGTCATCAGGGCCGCCGATGAAGTTGTCGGGGCTGCCGTTGAAGTCGTCGGGGCTGCCGTTGAAGTCATCGGGGCTGCTGCCGAGATGCTCGCTGATGATGAGGTTGTCAGGGCAGCCGAACCATGCTTCTTTACCATGATAGTTGTCAAGATAGTGATGGCTTTTGCTATTGTGGATAAGGACTCCTTGTTGGAGGAGGCGATGGCTGCGACTTTTGACACCTCCATTCGTAGACCCTGGATTTCCTGCAAGGGAGGTCAGTGTTTTCCAATGATCCGAAATGGTCCTTTGAATTTGGGAAGTAACTTGGAACATTCCCCTTTGTTGGGATCTGGTTCTCGTACCATCATCGCTTTCAAGGAGCTCGGTTAGATGATGTTCAATCAACAATTTTACTATCTGAAAAATAAAAATATTGTAAATGAAACATCGAATAATGTTGTTCAAGTTTTACTTATAAAATATGGGTTTTCATAGTTTTTATTTCATGAACTGCTAACATACTGATATCGAACAAAACGATATTTACTTCAAATGTACACTGACTATAGCAATGCTGGCACTTACTTTTGATCTGTAATAATGTTTGCAGTTAAATACGCTTTGTATAATAAACCTTTGAAATTTATAGTTCCTTCGTCTTACAGTGCGGAAATTTGTTTTCAAGAAACCCTCTACGTTAAATTTTCCATTTTGTATTTTATTTTAATTATTTCTAATAAGAATTCCATTTTCCGAAATTGATAAAGTATTAACTCACATCTTCCACATTGAAATTAGTAGAAAGTTTGACAAGTTCTCCCACTGCTTCTGCGGAATCTTCATCTAAATAGTTCAAAATTGTATCAGTAACATCAAGTTTTACCTGAGAATGAAAAACAGTTCCTAGCACTTTTGATGTTATAAATGGTATACGTTATAAAAAGTAAGAACAGGATCCTATAATAGTATACAATAGGAAACCATACAACATGGGTTTCCTTTTTTTATTTCTTATTACGAAGTTAAAAAAAAGTAATGTAATACTTTCTTTTAAAAAAATGAAATAAAGCAGAAAATTTCAGAAAAGTTAAAAAAATAATTGCCTACTCTAAACCATAAATAGTTATTTTTAACTATTGATGCTAGAACTACAAAGGAACTATTACTACATCTTATATAGTGCAGTGTTACAGTACCATACCAGTTATAAATGATACTGATTGGGATAAACTAGAATGTACTCTTATTACCCTTCTTTTTCATATTGTTTAGTTAATATTTCGTTTTTCGAAATGAAGTGTTTTTATGTAATAATTATAAAATTAGTTATCTTTCTTTGCTTGTGTTGGTTAATCAATCATTGCTTTCGTGATAATGAACTCCAGTGTCAAGACTGGGTTTATTACAGTTGCTGGTTTTCGTTCAGAACAAATCAATTAACTATATGAAAGATAAGTTTTTTTAGCAGAGAATAATCAGCTATTTCTGATAAACGTCTAGTCTAAAACGTAAACACCATTAAACTTTTAGAACTCCTTTTTACCTTACAACTCGAATTTATTATCATTCTCTTATTATTTACTTTTTATACTAATATTGCACTTTAATAGAATTACAAAGGGTAATAAAGTAAATTGAAATCCTAAAACATTTCGTGTGTTACACAAATAAGCTATTCTTAAAGGAATATATTTTCCCAGCGGGAATAATCTTTTCCAACACACATAACTGACATAAGTCGTTTTACTTTCTTTTGTTCTCTATTGTACTCGTTTTCCCAAGAGACCGTTAAGCTGTGTTGGAAAAGATTATTCCCGCTGTGAAAATATACTCCTTTAACTCACAACCTCAGTTTAACCTTTTATCGCGTGTTTATTGCTTAAACGTTCTTAAACTAGTGTTCCTATCGATTCTTAGTTTATCTGAACAAACACATTAAAACGAGTCGAGCCTTTTTTGAAACTCGAACGTAGGAACACTATCCTAAACTTCCTTTCTCAGTAAATCAAAGAGACTATTCTTTGGTAAGTGTTCGAGTTTATTGCTATAAACGTATTTTCATATACTGTAAAGTTGGAATGGATTGAAAATGAATCAGCAATAAACTACTGAGATGTTCGTAGGAGTCTTTTCCACTCAGCTCAGTATGTCCTGGTCAATTATCGACTTGCAATATAAACTTCTCAACATTTTACGGACCCTGTCACCAGTCATGCAATCTATGTTTATTGCTCTAATGACTATACGGATCATCTAGAACTCTATAAATTATGCTTGCTATTTGGTAGACATTGAATTAAATACCATTTCTATACTTTTGGAGTTTATTATCGAACATTAGAGAAGTAATATTTAATTCAATCGCCTAAGTGACAAGAACCTCTATACTATCGTTCATACTACCAACTGCTATGGGGTAATAATATATTGTTCTAACTGATTGCAAAATTTCGTCAAATTTCTTTTATTCCGGAGAAAATCCCAAGTAGACAATACTTTCAGTGTAGCCCTCGTATCCATATATTTGTAGAGTACTATTAAAAGAATATTTTACGTTTTAAATTTCGTTAGTTTTAAAAAAAATAAAAGTCCAACCCGTTAAATAAAATAAAACTAGAAACTTACATTTCTTTCACTTATCCCACACTGTAAAAAACAGAGAAAGACGAAACCTATAGTCACCTTCATAACTGCAATATTCTAATAAAACATTTCCTGAATTCACAAGCACTGAAACTGTATAGCATTCCTATCATCTCAATCAGCAAGACAATATCAGTTATTGAATACAAAGATTATCAGTGTTATTGTATCCTTGTTATAATCACAAAGTACGAAAGTTAATTTTGTTATCTCAACTGCAATAATTTTGTAATATGTTTGTTTAAGTTGATATACAGGAAATCAGACAGAGTCAAGGTTACTTACAGTATGTGCAAATTATAATAACAGGAATATTTGCAATAATACAGTTTATAGGAGATGTTGTTTTTTCCAATGTGCTAAACAGGTGTTAAATGCGAATGTTGATTTCAGTGTACTCCCCTAATCACTTTTGAAGATTTTCTTCTCTGTGTCGAAATTGTTTGGGAGAAAAAAACAATACTGTACTGTTTCCCAGTTCTAAATCGCCTCCAGGAACTCTTTCGTCAGCAGTTCTTATTCCTTATTCCATGGTTCATTGTTCGTTCTTGTTGAGATGGTGTCATTACATAATTGGAATGGGTCAAATATATTTTGAGCTATGATCCAGTGATCTACTGACCAAACCTGATCCAATGACGCAGCTTCACTCAATGACTAAATATGTCACACACTTATTGTAATTGAATAGCTAATTCAAAATACGAAGTAGCCCCACTACAAAAAACTGATTTCTACCCCTTCTTATATCTATCAAGCAAATAATAATATAGTCTTTTGGTTGTACCTTGGCATCGACAGAGCTTATTTTATTAGCATCTTTGGTGTGTGGCTAGTTCTGCATTCCCGATACTAATTACCGTCCCTATTAAATGCAAATATAGTGTGTTTTCATACAATAATGTTGCATTGGGAAACTTGTTGGATAGAAAGTCAGTAGAAGCACATCTAAGTCTACTGAGGACCACAGTGTCTGCTCTTTTGGTTTTACCAGGACAGATGCTTAAATCCAGGTCATTATGTACCTGTGCGAAAACACATAATAATAATAATAAATGATTGTTTATTGTCAACTAAAACAGATCTTTAATCATGGGTTTTAACACCCTACATGATGCATAACCAATATCTTTGAGTAGTGGACAACCAGACTGGGATGTTTATTGAGTTAATATAACAAGTTGGAATTTGAATTTTTTGAGTCACGGATCTGACCCAAGTGTCCCAAAACCCAAGTTACCCAAAGATCCAAGTGGCCCAAAGCGTCTCACTGATTCACTCCATCTCTAGTTACCAACTGCTGAAATTGTTGGTAACAACATCCTGTGGGGTCATCAAACCTCTGTGGGGGTCAATGACGCTTTATGGATCAATTCTTTTTGGGTTAGCTACAGTATATTCAGTTATGTAAAATCTTTAGTACTTTTAATAAACGTAACAATAGAACTTGACGAAATCATGAACATTATTATTGCCTTACTAATATTAACATAAATCATAGTAACCATGCTAAAGACAGACCTTTAGGATCATGTTAAATCTAGAGAAAATATAGAAAAAAATAACACTGGGCAGCTGGATTAATAAGCGATTTTTTCAAGACAACACAAAACTACAATACTGTCATCATTGTTTTTAAGAAAATTTAAATATTATTGCATATACGTTATTACTATTATTAATAATATTCTTATACTTTCAATAAGATTAATTTGCGCATTTCAATTTCTTAAAAATATCTGCATCAATTTTTTTATAACTGTTTGAGATTTTCGAAGTATACATCAGATTAACAGAAAAACACAGACTTTATAAAGGAATAATTTATTTCCTGAAAACATATCAATATATTAAAATATTACACTCATTTGTACAAAGTAAACTCGTATACATCAGAGGTAGTATTATCATTTCAACAAGATTAATAATAACATCGACGTTTCTTACTTCATATACATCATACAATGTATACTTGTGTAATTATAACAGAAAATTTTAATATTTCACAATTGTTATTACATACACCAATATTGATCAATCATATCACCTTAATTTTGTTCAGAAATTGTTTTGAAAATATTTATTTTTTGTCGTAATCATATGTTCTGTAAATTTTCTTTCATATATACTATAGTATTAACAAATAGATGCTCATAATGCTGCATGTATACAGTATAGCCATTTCTTAGCTTAAGTAAGCAATTAACTTTGTTTTTCCTTGTAAAAATCAAAACGAGTTCATGTGTGTTAAATATAGATATATATATAGCAGTTGTTTTTAGAAGACCGGTTTCTTTCAATACTCTATCTAAATAATGGTGCGAGACCGCCCCTGGCTCTGATATCGAAAGTATTCGTCAAATCAGAAGTCTTATTATTTTCATTCTGATCACTAAAATCAATTGGTTTTGCTCGACCAGGTAAAGTTCCATTTAATTTCCTTTCTTCTATTCTTCTTGACATTCTTATAGAACTTGCCATGACGCGTCTTCTCATACACTGTTCCAAAGACACTGATGGTCCTTCAAATAGCAAAGTAAGAGCCAAGGAGCACAAGTAGGAAAGAATGATGAAGCCCAGTGTGTTCATTAACTGAAAAGAAAAGTGATGTCTTAGTTTAAAAGTTTTACACGTCTTATGTTTAGTTAAAAATTATCTGCTGTATTTAATGTCTATTATTACTAACGTTGGGTTGAATGCATCATTTAGTATTATTGGTGTTCCTACCATCCAAGGGTTGAATGTTGAGAAATATTTGATATTTCTTCTTTTTTCTACCCTGACCCCAAAAACCAAGTCTGGTAGAGCTATCACCAAAAAGCAAAGTCAAATTCGCAAAGTTTTGAATTTTACCCATAGGAACATTTATTAATATCGTAGGTTGATCACATTAACTTCAAAAGTGTACTTGATTTCTAAATAGTGGTTGGCTGTAACACTATATAAATAAAACTATTATCATGAAGGTATGATGAGGCATGAAGGTACATATTAATATTAGCAGTTTTAAATGATGCTATCTCAAAAATAAAAAATAAAAACATAAATCAGACATCAGTTTCCGTATATTACCATTATCAGTGTCATTAAAATATTACTTAATATTATATGAATGTAATTGATGAAAATGGGTATGTAATTATATAGTCTAAGATCTGACGTCGAATCAACAGACTCTTTCACAGATCATCGGCTGGGTGTTTTCGAAATGTGGAAAGCGTTCTCTACAGCACTCTAAGGCTACTGTAACTATAAATAAGTCAATATCTTACCACTTCTCCAATAGTTAAATGCACTGGTACTTCAGATGCTTTGAATACCATGAATATCAGTATTGGATTTACAAGACTGGCTCCATAAGTCAGACGACCCAGAGGAATGAAGAACTTCCATGACAGGAAACGAGTTACGAAACCTAAAAGTAAAATACAGCATTAATTTAAGAGTCACCAATGTATTGCTTAAATTCTGATGGAAGAAGTCTTTGACTTAATAATTGATAGAAGAGAACTTACAAACTATGAGTTTCAACTGATCAAGTTTCAAAACTCGTATAGGAATACACAGAAAACTATACTATTTGAAACTACATTCGAGATCCCTTCATCGATATACATATTCTCGATTGATGGGTCTAAAAGATAAATATCATAAAGGGCCTAATTGCGATTTATTTCATTAGATTTGCATATATGCATGAACTGCGTAATAATTACACGCATGGAATTAATCGATAATTATTGGATTAAAATAAACAGACCAGTTTTTATTGTGTAGCAATGATATTAGGCGACCACTTTCTAATGTTATACTAATGGAAAATTACAATAAACAGTAAAAATATCATAACTGTTCAATAAATGTTCATATTGGACAGAAGCGTAACCAGATATTTTAATTTCTGTGGGCACAGGCCCAGATCATCAAAAACTTTAAATTTCAATATTTTTTTGTATTTCCTTTTTTACGCCATACAGTATATAGGTTTACGTTTAGTAGACTTATATGACCTTATTCACTATTAGATTTATACCATTGAATCACAGTTCCACTAAAAAGGATTTTTACTACCAGGAAAACAAAATACATATCGCATCCCTTCTGTATTTCACTGAAAACTATTATTGGGAGGACGAAGTCGGAGCGAGTAATTATTTCGTTTTCCGATTCAAAGACAATGACTTGAAGCTTTATTTTTTTTCACAGCATGATGAATTTTCTTAAACACTCATAGATATTAAAATAATGTTAAACTTTTATTTGAAATGTCTTAGTTTAGAATTTTAATATTTCCTTAATTTCCTTTGCATTTTAATTTAAAAAAACGAAAACAAACGACTTCTTTAAAAATCAACGCTTATTATTATCAAATCTTGAGTGATATTGAGGAAAAAGAGACAAGCGGTTTCATTACGTGCTTTAAATATCACTATATTTTGATATTATACGAAAAAATTAAGAATTAAATTAATAAAACTGCTAATTTAAATGGAAAAGGAATTATTATGTAATATTAATTTGGTAACTCAGTTTGAGTATTTCACTTTACACCTTTTCCATAATTTCATTTGAGTGGATACCCAGGAGGCACAACTAATTTTGGTTGGGCCTGTGCCCACCCGAGTCCACCCGTAGCGACGACCCTGATATTGGATCAAATATCAGTCAAGAAAGGTTATGTTTATTTGATAAGTTTTGAAAACCTTGTGGATTTATTGTTGTGTTGTAATATCTGTAACTATACCTTTTCCTGTTCCAATAAACGATGAGAAAACCAACCAACCCAAGAACAGACTCCATACAGTTGGTGCAAAGGCAACATAGGCAGCTGTTGCAGCCTTACTTAGTTTAGTATCATATACACAGTACATGGTTAACAAACTTAAGGTACCGAAGACAATCCAGCCAAAAACAACTGTCCACTGGAAATAAAATTTAAAATTAGATGTGCTTAAAGAAGCCATGTGGGTCGAAATTTTGTCATGATTTATTCTGGTTAAGTGAATGTCGTCTCTCTTTTGTGAATACGAAGAGTATACTAAACATCTGACTGTTGGATACATAGAACACTTTAATATTCAGTGTAAGATATTTACATTTGAAATTTACGTCAGTACTGTGAGATTTCCCATTATTTCCTTTCAACGAATATTAAAAACACAATGTATATCGTACACGATGGTTTACTGTAATTTGTGTAAGTATAAAAAAGCAGGGAAGTGGAAATATCATTATCGTATGTTCAGAGCAATAAAGCCGGAACTCCACTTGTGAAACTTGTGTGTCAAACAAATCTGATGAGTGGAGTCCGTCCGTTCAATAGTAATGTTGCCTTTATTAAAACTACTTACAGTTGTCAGTCTGAGATGTTTTCTCTTCTGGAATATTAATACGAGCTTGGCTGTCAACATTCCAATAAAATAAGGACCAAATCTCGTCCATGGTTTGTCAAATAGTATATTGTAATATTTGAGAAAGTTTGCAACCCTAAATAAAAAAAATAAAAGATTAAAAACTGTATTAAAATAAAACCGATTATTGTAAAATAATGCTCCTTATATATGCCAGTGAAATATTAATTTCCTTTTCTAATATGTTAAAGGGTTACCTGCAGATAATGAATTTCCCGTTTTCTGTGATTTTCTTGTACCTTATATTAAAGAATTTTTACAAAAAGTTTGACATTTTTTGACCCAACGGATCAAGAGATATTTCTGTTTATATCGTCGATAGATTTTCCACAAGGTAGCACAAATCAACCTGCTGCATTTCGCTGTCTTGCGAAAATACGCAAATTATTCGCTGGAAAACACATATCAAACCATATATCCATTAAGCAGTAGCAAAACTGACTTAAATAATGCAAATTAATCATTTTATTCATATATAAGCTGTTGCGGGCCACGCTTGCTCCGCTACCTTAGAGCTAATTTTCTTGAATTTTCTAAGGTGAATATCTCCACAACGGGTGATTTTTGGGAGGTACATTAAGAAAGATAATATGAGTTATTTATATCAAGAAGACTAATATTATGTTATAATATCAGAAAGGTCAATTTAACTGCAGGTAATCCTTTTATTTTGTACTAATTTAAAATACATAAGAGATAGCGAATTCCAATATACAGCAACTTTATATTCGGGTAAACTATCCCCTACATGCCATGAATGCATTTGAATGTAAGGATCAATGATTTCTTGACGCCGACAATGAAATTGGAGATGGTGTGGTTAGCAACTCCGGTCTCTAGTCGCTCCCAAGGGTTTTCTTCATTGGTACCCACTTAAGTGATGCTGATGGGTGAACCTCATTAGCTCATCATTCTTATTGGAGGTTCTGCACCCCTTAAATAACTTGGGATAAATCGAAATCGAATCTGCAGCAGTGGCAACACTGTCTAGGACCCTATATCACCAGATCATGACGGTGTCGACTTTATATTAAAGGCGATTAATAAAAAAGCATTTATTGATTACGGTTGCTGTCAGTAACTTGCTAGTTTGAAGTGCCGGATAAAGAATTTTTGAATATAGGGTTAACAATTATTCAGTGGTGTAAAGTATCAAGGACATCTTTAGAATTTCGATCCGTATGAAATCTACAGTTAAACTAAGCAGTGATTTCACTGGATTCTCCAATCATGATAGCAAGTCATTATGTTTTCAAATACTCCCAAATAACGGGATTTCAAACAAACGATCCTTTATCAGTCTTTGGTTAGTTCAATTCGTGTTTTAAAAGTTTGTTTAGAAGTTGCTTTATACTAAAACTATAATCGTAATGTCGCTACTCGTAGAATGTTAGTTTTGTCACTTTAAAAGAAATAACAGAGTTTTAGTGGACTGATATTTCACTTACGAGTTAGTAAACGTTAACGACTAACAATAACTCATGTTTGTGAAATACCGTAACGTATACGACATTTTCGAATATAAGTTAAAACAACAGGAATGACGTCCGTTAATGTTAAAACGATAAACGTAATTGCAAGGCATGTGCAGAAGAATCAAAAGGGTGTCATTTAACGCTTGTTGTTATCGTACAATGAGTGTTTCTCTTGTAACCTTCTATAAACCCTTCTATAAAACTAAATACAGTACAATATTGTACATGAGCATTTCCTGTCAACTAATATTATAAATACAGAAACTTACGCTTGCAATGGATTCTGTGTGTCGAGTTCGTAGTTATTCGAAGCTGATTCGTACCATGAGACACCCCACGAAACAAATAGTACGATTACAGCCACAAATGACGAAACTTTCATGAACCTGAAAGAAAGTTTTGATAAATAAATGTTCGTATTCTTCGTCTAACCTTATATTCTGAAACTTCTGAATTGGTTTTTGGAAGGAACTTAATAAATAGCTCAAAAACGTGGAAAACCAAAAATGTCATAATTTTTCTCTTATTATAATGTTGATTTAGTTGTATACAATACAGATACTAGAAATTTTCACTCGAAATCGTATAGAAATTATGTTATCTATATAGTTAAGACTCTTTCAGTTTTTTTAAACAAAGTTGTCAATAATGAGAACGTAACTGTTTGAGAGCCCCATTAATATTTAAAAAAAGCTATAGACGTAAGAAATTATGTGGTAAGTGTTTTAAAGTTCTCATAATGCTTTTAATTTATGACTAAATGACAGTTCTGGTAGATAGATTGTGGTAGCAGAACAATATAATTGTACATAGTTCTCATTATTAATGTTATTTTTTTGGGGGGGGGGGGGGGGTTTTGGA
>JAQIWE010003646.1:0-11566 GCA_034698565.1 Campodea plusiochaeta | reverse complement strand
GTTAATATTAAGATAATTTTACCCCTATCGGTCGATACAACAATGAATACACCAATGTAAATTTGGGCTGATGTCGGAATCGAACCCGACGCCTCTCGCTTTCCAGGCGAGTGCCTTAGCGCCAAAAGGCGATGGCCCGGAAAGGGAGAGGCATTGCGTTCGATTCCCACATCTGACCAAATTTTTATTTGTGAATGTATTGTTTTTATCGACCACTAGGGGTAAAACCATCTTAATATTAACATTATATATTGTTCCCCTTTGCCTTCTCTAAATATTACAAGAATACAAATATTTTTTGACTGTCATATCGACAGTGTTTCAGAGGTAAGGCAAACATGTATTACTAATATTGTTTATTATTGCAATATTGATATCTTTATGCTTCACAGTTTTTATTATTGTTCTGTTCGGTAAAACTGAGTAACATCTGAGGTAGTTGTTTACTGTAAAGGTTCCTAAGGTAATAAAAAAACTGACTTATATCATTTATACTTTCTTGTTTTGTTATTGATAATGTTTTGTAACACCCTGTATATACTCTACATGAACAAACCAGATCAGTAAAGAAAAATGAACAAACAGATTAACAACTCTTTACTGACTTTTGTTCCAAGAATAACTATAAAAAAAATAACTATAATTTTAAAGGGTTACTTGCAGATAATGAATTTCCAGTTTTTTGTGATGTTCTTGTACCTTATATTATTAAAGAATTTTTACAAACAGTTTAACATTTTTGACCCAATGAATCAAGAGATATTTCTGTCTGTATAATTGATAGATTTTTGACAAGGTAGGACAAATCAACCTGTTTAATTTCACTGCATGTCGCTGCATGCAAAACTGACTTAAAAATAACGCAAATTAATCATTTTATTAATATATCAGCAGTTGTCTTGTTTTGGGCCACGCTTGCTCCGCTACCTTTCAGCTTATTTTCTTGCATTTTCTAAGGATCTCCACAACCGATGATTTTTGGGAGGTAAGAAAAATAATATGAGTTATTTATATTATGCTGTAATATCAGAAAAGTCAATTTAGTTGCAGGTAATCCTTTCAAATATTACTTGTACAATATAATTTACTGTGCGTTATACACTGCGTGACTTTTAAACATCATCTCTTCCAGTGAGTGTCCTCTTCTCCATCTCCCTCTATTCCCATAGGATTTAGTTATTGATTAATTACAACATTACAAAGAGTAGGTTCAAGGTCATTCAAAGGTACAGTGGGTTTAGAGAGGGGAATGAACTTTCGAAGATAGATTAGGTTGGGTTTAAGGTCTACTAAATTTGTTTAAGGGGGTTAATTTTCACTTAGTTGTTTATTTCATTCATTTATTGATGAAGAATTATGAAGAGATTGAGAGTCAAAATTAAATCTAAAGTCAAAATTAAATCTAAAGTCAAAATTAAATCTAAAGTCAAAATTTTAAATCTAAAGTCAAAATTTTAAATCTGAAATGTAAACAATATTCGATGATATTGTGTTTCTGCTTTAAATTGTTTACTGATAACAAAGGCACAAACCGCTATATTATTGGTTACTAAACATTTCTCTAATATTAAATGTGATTATTTCACCAACATTTTGTGCTATTTGTAATATAATATTTCAAACTTACCTGTCTTTGTTAAAACTTCGATCACTTCAATAATACATGTCGTGCAAGCAGTGTGTATCCATAGCAACTACTTGTTGAGCAGTAAATAAAGACACCGATCACATTTAAAGTTTCATAAGATTATCGAAAGAACACCCACAAAACATTTTGAGGGTATTTTAAAAAATTATTACGGCATTCTCAAGAAGTATTATTTAAAACAAAATGTAAACTAAAATATTTTCCCCGAAAAATGCTTTAAAATGAACATTTGAATGAAATTGAGCATTCAGAAACCATTTCAAAACAAATAGTGAGCCAAAATATCCTATTCCGCAGAGTGTATTTCATTGAAGCGTAATACAATGTTGCCTATTTTCTCTTCCCGCCATATTCATCCACTTGTTCCTTTATTACCACACAGTAGTACTAAACAGTAATACCAACATACTGCTTCAACAGTATTGCCAACTCAAACTGTTATTTCCCTCAATGTTGCCAAATTTCCCATCTTCCTTCCACCGTTTGCATAATGGTACGGAAGTTCATCGCAGGAGGGCAGCACTAGAGCATCTTCCGTTATTTTCTTCCACTAAATGGAAATGCTACTATAGATCTGGGAGTACTTTAGGGGGGAGGGGGATAAAAGTAAATGTAGAGGAAGTATTTACTGTTATGGTGTATACACTGTTGTTGTTTTCTGTATGCATGATTTGGCAACTGAGCATTCAAATAACTATTCAGAAAACTTCCTACGTGAAAATGCTCATATACTTGCAGAGTCTCCCTTTTCTCTTTTCTCAGTTTAAATTTTGCTGCAACAATGAAGTTGAGTAAATTTCTTCTATTGTTGTTTTACTTATTTCGTAATTGGGTATTCAGAATTGAACACCAAAACTTCATTTTGCAATTAAATAACTTGTACCATAACATACTTATCATTTCGCTGTTTACACTATTTATTCAATCTGCTGATTATAACTGATATAGTCAGATTGATTATTGTTTCTTTTTTAAAATTGTTTTTTATTATTTTTGTATTTATCATTGTGTTATTTCATTTGTTTGCACTTTCTATATACCCTGTAAAATAAAATTGTTATTTTCATTACATTTATGTGCCAATAAATAAATAAACAAATATAGTCAGTATTGATGAACTGCAAATCGATATAGTTACTTTGTATTCTGGCGAAATGCTTCGTCACTGGAAAACTATAAAATGTCAGAATTATTATTATAACTTTTTGTGAGTTTACAGCTGAAACTGTTTGGTTTTAGTTTGCTAGAATTCCCATTTGCTATAAAACATTATCACAATTTTTCGCTTTCTAAAAGATGTTTACTTGGGGGAACCAGAGAAGAAAATGAAAGCAGAGAGAAAAATATTTGAAATGTAATTCAATTTTAAATAGTTTTAAACAAATTATTGTTACAATTACCATAAATAGAAAAATAAAAGATGATTAATCGAACATTACCAAAATTACAAAGATGGAAGGCACTATAATATAGTTTGGAAACATTGCTGTTTTTATATTCCGTTGAAAAATTACGGTAAAATATCAAAGTGTATAAAAAAATTATGCAGGAAACTACGCCACGGATATGCTATACGGTGTCATACATCATGTTAAAAACCTTCACTTCCTAAAAGCTGCATATACTTCCCTTTTGTCAAACCACTATACACTTTCCTTCATATAGATAGTTCACTATTCCACCGCTACACACTAAAAGGCGTTCATGTCAATACCACACATATCACTGCTGGTGGAAATATTTAAAATGATATTTTTATCTTTTTCCACCTGTCATCTACTTGTTCCATATGAAGTATATTTGCACAGTGGAAGTTCAAAAGGGAGTCGCCATTGCTCTAACGATAGTATCATTCGTATAGTACAAGATATCAAAACATGTCAACTACTGTAAGGATGTCAACTAACTGTCTGGGAAAGGAAGAATAGGGGGTTATGGGTAAACTACTGAGAAGAGGGACAAGTGGTGAATGGAGATAATCCTTAAACTCGTATTCTCTCTTAAGAAATTAGAAGTATTATACGTACAATAGTACCAACCTCAAGAATGATATTGGTAGTATTGTAAATGCAATTTTAGATTATACCTTCTTTTTTATTTGAAGAGCTTGTCTTCCATTAATATAAACAAAACAAACCAATTAGCTGCAGGACGTTTTTTTCTTGTAAGTGGTCAGACCCAAGAAGTATTTTAAACATTAATACGTCACTTAATCTCCGTACGAGCATACTTAAGATTTCAGTTTTTATGAATTTGTTGTTAGATTTGTGTGCATATGATTGTATTATTCCCTGTAATCATCATATCGGTTCTTCAGTGCCCATGTTCAATTTAGCAACGTCAAATAAATTAACACTATTTCACGTGCAAATAATTATTAAAAAAAAAATGAAAGAGAAAGAAATTATTCTTATTATTCGTTTCATAATTGGTTTGCCTCGAGCCCTCGACCTTTTTAAAATTTATCTATATGAAACTAGACAAGTTGCTATGATTCTTTTGTATAAACTAATAGAATTTTTGGAAAATATTTTATTTTTCTTAGCGTAATTGTACATGCACAATGAAAGTATCACTTACCAGAGGACACTTTCACATTCACAATTTGTTCCTCGGAGACGAATAATAATGTTGCAAATTGTTTTCCTATTGCTTCTTCGAAAGTGATAAATCTACAGTAACGTATGAATGTAAAAAGATTTATTTGAAACTATTTCTTCTTTTCGTCATTTCTCTTAAAAATCTTCTTGTAATAAAATCCTTCCATTTTGACCTAATATCTCCTGCTATTTATTTGTTTCGTGTTTGGTCTGGTAGACATTTTGTTATTTTATTTGTACGAATTGAATCACGCCATCTGTAATCACAACACGCAAAATAATATTCACTTAAAGTCTTATGGAGAGATTTATTTATATAACAGTACTGTATACTGTATAGAGGGAGAGAAATTCATTAAATAGATTAATGATTTAGAATGGGGGTTAATCGGTCATGGCATGTTTGTAATATGACAATTCTTATGAGAAATGTTTTGTTCTTCGAAACTGTTATATGCAACATAAAGTGTAGTTTGTCTCTTGTTATTTTTCATTAGTAATCAACCGTAATAAATATATCAAATGGGGGATTTTTTGGGTGCCTAACCGCTACACCAGCGCTTGGGAAAAATGGCCGCCGAACGCATAAGAAGATGACGGCTATGGTAACCGGCTAGACTAGTGCTCTAGCCATCAATAACGATGGCTAGAAGCGAAATCAAAAGTGATTGCTCTGCTATATCAAATTATTTAGTTTAACTTTCGTTTTCTTTTTGAATTAGACATGCCATTATAGTTTCTTAATGCAAGTAAACTAAAAATCGTAGTTATGAGCTTAATTCAACATATATAAATAATTTTCGATTTCCTTAATTTGCACAATTTCGTTTGCCTTATTTGTACTATGCTAGCCAAGCGTCTTTCTGCATTTACTTTAAACTAGTTGGCTAGCTGTGGTGGCTAATCTAGTGCTGAGACTCCCGAAGTCGCTTCAGAGGGATGATCTATAGCAATATTACTAGTGCCCGGGGATGAGGGGGGGATGGGGCACTGCGTGTAAATTAATCAGTTTTATCATTCGTTATCGTTGTGGAAAGCACATTATATGAAATAGCTTTCTCCTTATTAAGTGAACATCTGTCATGAATAGACATGAATTGATTCCTAAACTAATTTCGTAACCAGATTTACCTTAGTGACTTACAGTTGCATAGACTTTTAGTACAGTGCATTGGCAAACCACAGGATCATCATAACGTAAAGTTGTATATTGTTCTCCTTTCACATTTGCAAGATGCTCACTAAGTCATCATTTCTCTAGTAAATCTGAGTCCTCCATGTTCTTCGTTTATGTGGTCCTCTTATCTGATGAAGTGGTCGTGATGTTCTTAATCCCCATTCAACAATCTCCTAAAGTCACTACTTTACTATATAACACAGTGACTACTCTACTATTGCCTTCTGCTAGTTGATCCCTTCGTGTTTTACTTGTTGAAAGGTTAGCTTATTATCCAGAACAACATAGCAACAGTGAGAGAAGGGGTGATGAGAGTAGGGGGTGTCAACAACAATTTCAGAAGTCTGTGTAATTTTTGAGATACTTCTACACTTCTAAATAATTGTGTATTGTAATTGAACACTTCTGATTTGACTAATATCTTCGTTAAAAAAATTGTATGGTTCATATCACTTAAACAAAAAATTTAAACGGTGTTAAATCTTTAAAAAAAGAAATATTCCGTAACAATTCATACTAGAGGTATCAGATTATTTCTTTTTCCGTAAGTAGACTACAAATAAAAAGTCAAATATCTGCATAAATTCTAAAAAAACTAATAAATGATGTTATTGTTACACAATGCTTCTCAGAAATATCATTCCAAACGTTAAAATTAAGTGTTTTTGACGATAACATTTTTGAACATGCTGTTTTCTGCTTAGTGCTTGCAGAATGAGAAATAATGCGACACCTCTAATAGCAAAAATTATTGCTTTATATCTGCCGGATTTCAACATAACAGTTCATTTTACTAGTTGTGGTAAAGCTGGATTTGTACTTCTTTGAAATAAGCCCTTATTTTGTGAAATAATAAAAAATAAGGCATCTGTATCCATATTTTTAGGAAATAAGGAATGACTGAAACAAAATAGTTCAATACAATTTTGAATGCTACAAGAATAGCGACAAAAATCAAAATCTGGATTCTGTTATTTAGGTTAAGGGTCAATTTTATGAAAGTAGCAAATGGTCTTAGCAACGGATTGTTGATTTTGAATTTTTGTTGTTATTCTTGTAGCATTCAAAATTTTGGATCTGTGTTGTTTCAGTCATTCCTTATTTCCTAAAAATAAATATACAGAAGCCTTATTTCTTCTTATTTCACAAAATAAAGGCTTATTTCAGAGAAGTATAAATCCAGCTTAAATAGACACATGCAAGATAAACATACTGATGCTGAAACTCCTTTCATATGTAAAATTTGTCATCGCAAGTTCAAATCCAAAACTAGATTCTCGAGTCATTTGTCAGTGCAGCATAGAGGTCTGCGATATCCAACGAATAGCGATTTTCCAAAATAAATCTGGTGGCGTTTTAGTATTGTATATGAATGACGTTATTATATTTTGGAAATAGCTTTTAGTGGATTTTACGATTTAAAAGTGACTTTAAATTTACTGACGTATTAAAATCATTATGAAGAAATGTTTAGATACTACAGCAAGATGATGATGTAATGCCTTATTATTACCATACATAGATCTATATCTATTATATTTATTGTAGCTGATAATCTTTTATTTTTCTCGATATTTTTGTGAATAAATTCCTTTTGGTTGACGGTATTTTTTTCATTTTCAAATAAGCACAGCTAGCAGCAGTTCATGTAAAGCTGAGCTCACTTATAAAATGCATAACTTGAAATTTCAGTTCGATAATTCTGTCTAACAAACAACGATGATATAACCTAACATTGTGTTTTAATAGATAACCGGTGATGAGTAAATAAAGTATTTTTTGGAACCATTATAATTCTCTTTTCCTTTCTTCAGACATCTGCAAATCAGCAGTCTTTATTTCCGATGCCTAACTGATTTCCTTACTTTTGTACATACTTCCATAAATAATGGGTACTTCTTAGTCTATGCATGATGATACTTCCGCACAAAATCCTTAATTTTCAAACCACCCGTTTGATTCCTTGAATTCTCTCTTTCGCAGGGTCACCCCTCCACAATATGTTAGTTAGGCATCGGAATTTGGCTGCGCTATGTGACGACACTATTTGCCCCTTTTGTTTCCGAACTTTCCGTTACAAATATAACTTACAAGTTCATATTGCCGATCAGCATTCAGCAAATACGAAACAGTGGAAATGCTACTTGTGTCAGAAAGTCATGCGGAACAGAAGCAGTCTCCGGGTTCACATGACTAAGCAGCACCAGGCCAAGATTGATACCCCTCTTAAAAATCAAAAATGAATTTTTTATTGATAGTTGTAGTGATATATAGATTTTTTATAATGTCCCGGTATAATCATTGTAGTTATTTATTTGTTTCTTTGTATTTTTTATGTTTTTCTATTACTTTTTTATGGTGTTTAGAGGTTATGGAGGATTAAATTTGGATACTTAAGAATTTAAAATGGTTTAATTTGATTCCTGCAATAGCCGAGGTAGCAGGGTTGGCAAAAAGCCGGATAATATTGAAAAAATCCACTCCGGCCGGACTTTCTAGGTTTTAACCGGCTTTTATCAATTTATCCGGACTTTTTCAAAATTTTGATGTTTTCCAGAAATTTTATTTCTCATTTTAGAGTGAAAAATACTTACAATTGCTGAATAATATTTTCAGGAAGGTAACTTTACAATTAAGGCAGTTATTTTTGGTGTTGGGTTTGAAATGAAAAATATTTTCTTACATTTTCATTGCTTTTCTGAGTTAATTGCATAAAATTTTGAAAATTATAATTGATTTTAGCCACTTTACGGACGGTATCAGTGGACAATTTCAAGTGGATTAAACTGGTTTAATCCCCCCCTGGTTTAAACCAGTCCGGTTTTTATTTGCCAACCCTGTAGGTATAATAATGCATTGTAGTGAAATGCATAGCTTATGCTAATGAGAGACCAATTTGGTTTGATTTACATTGCTTTATGTTTTTTCTGAGGTTGGAATAAATATTTATTCTCTTACAGAGAAATATTTCTTAAAACTGTTTTATATTGCTTTGACATTGTGCACTTGTGCTAAAGGATTGCTTCAAACAATTGGGAGCTTAGGAATTATTCAGTAATAAATTTTATAACAGAATCTACAGAATAGTACAGTGACTCCTACAGTATAGTTCATTTTCTAACTATATTATTGTACACGAAATTGTAGTTTTTTTAACAAAGTATTAAATATTACGTTCCAGTAAAGTATGGGAATTGACTAAAAACAGTTTTAAAGTCATCAGAATTTCTAAAATAAATAATTTTATTGATGAATCCACAGATTCATCCACCGGAATCTGACAGTAATTTTTACCTTTTATTTAAAAATACCACAGTTTTAGTTAAAACCAATATTGTTTTGAGTATTCAGTATGTTTTAGGTGAAATTAATAAAAATTGGTTTCAAGACTGGAATACGCCTATGTGATTATTTTGATAGCAGTAACATGAAGGTTTTATGCATAATACAACAGTGATGCTCATAATAATGCATATTGTGGAAATGTGGATATGAAAAAAAAAAAAAAACTCTTAACTGACCGTATAAAAAAATTAACAGCAGATTTATGATATCAAACTCAAAACACATTTTGAGTCCACATTTGGAAAACGCGTCAGCAAAAAGCGCCATTGAATGTGACAATTCTAAGCAGTAATTTTTCATCCATCATGATTTTTGAATTTTGCAAATATTTATTTTAAGATACATCAAAACATTATTTTCCTTCAATTTTACATTTAGTTCAGACTAAAATATCACCAATAACAATTTATTAGTCTATCCATGTACCTGGGAATAATTATTAGCTGCTAACTTTGTGCTTGAGCATTGATTTTTTTTATGAATGAATTTTAAGATATTTTCATTATCTCTTCCTCAGGGCTGGCCAGTTTGCGGGCAAGCCATCAATCAGGTAGGGCCGCGGGGAATTTACAACAATTGTTAACACGAAATAATTCTGTTGCAGCAGTATGTCCATTTTGCTTTCGCGCTTTTGCTCACAAACGAAATTTACAGACTCACTTATTCGATCATCATTCTTCTACGCATACGGAATGGAGGTGCTTTGTTTGCCAGAAAGTCATGCGGAATCGTAGCAGCTTACGTGTTCATTTACGGCGTCATAAGGTTGAAGCGACAAGTCCAAAGACCTAGCTGTTAACTTATTGGATGAAATATATATGGCATCAATGTTAGATACTTTTGTTAAAAGACGTTTTTAAAAGTGATTGTTTATTGTGAATTTTAGAATGTGTTTATATGAAATGAAAATGTTATGAATCATGCAATTTTAAAATGTATTATTAATATTATAAAATGTAGTACTAGTAGTCTATAGAAATAAAATGAATAGCATAATCAATGAATGTTTTTTGTTGATACTTGAAAAACCTGATAGGATTTTTTACATTTTTAGAAACGTGTACTGTAGTTTGAACTTGGAAAAAAATTACTGCGAATTTCTCAAAGTTTCAACTGAAGAGTGAGTTTAATTTTTATCAAACATATTCCAGTTTATCAGATTCTCCTGCTAAAAAGCAACTTTGTAAGAAGTTTAAAGTTTTAGAAATTTCAACTTGATAACATGGAATTTTTAGAAATAAGACCAATTGCGATGTTGAAAACCAAACTTGAATGTCAACTACGTGAAATAGCTGTTGCGAGGGGTTGTTCACTTAACATTTTGTTGTACACCGAAATGCGCTCTAATACGGCGCAATACGCTCTATAATACCATCCAATACGGTCGAAATACGCTGTAATACGATGTAACGCGTTGCAATACTGTAGAAATACGCTGTAATACGGTCGAAATACGCAGTGATACAGTGAAATACAGTGCAATATGTTGTAATACGGTTAAAATACCCTGCAATACAACTGATGCAATACGTTGTAATACGGCTGCAATACGGTCACCCCTCCACACCGAAATGTGGAAGTGGACAACCCCTCGATCTGTTGTGCTGCATGTTAGTTCTATCATGGTGATGGGTTGTAATGTAGCGCCCTCTTTTCCAGGGCCTCCTGGGCTTCAATGTCGCTTATGTAAACCAAAGCGATATTTTTCAACCACTGAATCCCTCAAGAGGCATTGGAATTACTCACATGGCGCGGACAGTAATCCTACCCCCTGCTCAGTTTGCGGAAAATACTTCAAAAATGCAAATTCTATGAGAAAACATAAATCAACTTTTCATTCTCTTACTGCTTCCTTATTACAAGTGTTGAAGAAAAAATTATAAGTGATAATTTAAAATGAATTAACACAGTATTATACCGTAATATATATTCTTCTGTTTTCCGATAAATGTTCTGTCTTCCGATGTGTGCTAAATAAATGTGTAGGAATATGAGTTTTGTACTTTTGATTATTGGGTCTAAAAACCTAACTCATTATTAAAGGGGCATTTCCCCCCCTGCAGGAAGCCATGTTTTCCAACACAGCTTATCGGTCTCTTGGGAAAGCGAGTGCAATAGAGAACAAAGAAAGTGAAATGGGATATGTGTGTTGGAAAAGATGGCTTTCTGCTGGAAAAATATACAGGTGTAAAGGGGAAAATTTGATAATAAAAACACAAAACAGAGTTTACAATATTATACGTATCCCCATGCAAAAAATTACTTGACCGTTAATGAACTGGGTCAGGTATTTTTATAATTTTTATGTCATATATTGCACATTAACATCTGAAGTATTATCAAAGTAACTAATTCTGTATTTATTACGATAGAATTTATTTATATATATAAAAATAGCAAGTGAACATTACTATCAAAAATGCATTATCAGATTTTCTAACTTAATGTATTGTAGATGTATTTTGTTATTATAAGGACTAGATAATAATTTCATTTTAAGAAGTTACAAATTCTGTAATATAAAAAGAGATTTTAAAGCTTACTGTCAGTGCAAAGTGAATTTAAAAATAAACACCAAATTTGTTTGAATACTACTGCTTTACAAAATATTTTATTTGAGGTAAATTAACAAATATAATTACAAAGTTTGCTTTATTCTCACTTTTTCACATACTTTATATACACAATTTTTAAATGGACATTTGAACTGTTGATATTAGGAAAAGGTTTAAAGGACATTATTAGCTCACCTTGGGAGAGGTTTGATGTATTCCTCAATGTTGTGAATATGTCTTC
>JAQIWE010003645.1:0-11567 GCA_034698565.1 Campodea plusiochaeta | reverse complement strand
GGAATGTATAACAATTTATCGACATTTCAGTATTTATTATGATAATAGTTGCAGGATAAATTTTACTTCGATTTTACCTTTGTATGTATTTTTAAAGCTCATTCACTAACTTATAATAAGATATAGTTGTGTTTCATAACAGTTGGATTTCAACATTTTTTCATATGACCCTGATGATTAATTTTGTTAAATTCGAAACCCGGGTTGGTAGAAATAAATTATGAAAAGAACTCTAAGGCAGATTTTATTTCACAAGTAATTGTTTCGTGAAACAATACTTTTCAAATTCTTGAATGAAACCATGTGAAAATGTCGATTGAAATTTAAATAATATTGTGAAAAATTTAAGATTAATACAATATATGACTATCATTAGTTTCTTCGATGTATCTCTTTCCAAATTAGGTACAATAAATTTAAATATAGAGTAGAAATAGCACATTGTAATTTGCTATTATAAAGTTTTAAAATAATAACTATTTCAAAGTATCCATTAATTCAAATTTTAAATAATTAAATATAAATCGGAAATAACATTACAAACTACACCTGAAGTAAGTAATTTTCCTTTTGAATCAACATAAAGGGCGAAACAGACATGGCAACTTTTCACAGATGTGGTACGGCCTAATATTGCAATAAGTCCAACTTTCAAACTTACACCCTGCCACACTGCATCGAGGAAGTTGCCTAACGTATGGAATACTGTAATTAGCCTGTAAATATCCTTTACTTTGTGCTTTTAGCTGTTATTATAAATCAAATACTAATTAATATCGAATGAAACAATTGTTATTTAATCGAAATGGTGAAAATATTAAATAAAATAATTAACTTTAATGTACGAACACAACTACCCTTTGGAGTTGTCCACTAACAAGTTGGAAAAATCGAGCCATGATCGATTTGGAAAAGTAAGCACTTACAAGTTGGACTTAATGATTTAGGCCCCGCCTCTTTCACTCTATTGGTTGATTTTCATTAAGCGCTTACTAGTTGGCGAAAAAGTTGTTGTGTCTGTTTTGCTCTTAACACCTTGAAGCACAAATAAGTTTGAAAATCAATTTCTTATGTCCAACAATTTTCCAAAACATTTAAACACAATTTCCTTACCATTATCTAACAGATTCTGTTGTTGTAGTGCCATCATCAAACCCAGATGCTCATCACATTTACCAAGGATTACGTAAACTGTGAAAGAAACATTTGAAATAAGATGTATAGTATTCAATTATCTATTCAAATAATATACTTGAATATAAATAATAGAATTGAATAGATACATTGTTACATTCGGATGCTTGTTTACTTTAGATAATGAAGTGGTATAGACTACTGTGACTGTATTAGGGTAGGTTTCAGCACTTAGCAGATTGAGATTAGTTCGGTTTTCAGTGTATTGAACTGAAATGTAATTGCTGGTTCTATGTAGTACTACTTAATAAATATGTGTTCTGAAATATGTTTTCAGCGAATAATTTGCATATTTTCGCAAGGCAGCGAAATTAACAGGTCGATTTGTGCTACCTTGTGAAAAATCTATCGACTATATAAACGGAAATATCGCTTGATCCGTTGGGTTAAAAAATGTCAAACTTTTTGTAAAAAATCTTTAATAATATAAGGTACAAGAAAATCACAGTAAACGGGAAATTATTATCTGCAAGTAGCCCTTTAATATTGTGAATACTGATTCATAACTTTATCTAAACCATCTTCTGGGAGTAACCTTTAGCTTTGAAAACAAATAAATAAAGCTATAAATAAAAACTGAGTTACGCAATACATTGAACAACTTTTTAAACTATAAAATTTTATCACATATTTCATATTTGAAAGCTTCGAGAAATATTCTCTATACAATTGATTTGACAAATAAACTGAAACTTTAGAACAGATAAAACAGGTCCTTATTGTTACTCAATTTTATATAGATTTACTTTTTCAACAATTTTCACAACATTACCTTCTAAAGGTTTTTTTAAAGTTCAAGGTGAACATAATAATATTTGTTCTTGGAGTTAAAATGGTGTGAAATTGGACTCAAAGAGAAAAACAAAGACAAACAACAAAGAAGAAAAAGATAACTTTTCTTTTTGAAGTTGTATTTTCTGGTGTTAATTAGCATTTTCTTTTATGTAAGAGCAGACAAGGATGAAAAATGAGTTACAGCAAGGTCAAGATCGATTTATGTTATATTCTTATATAATACAGAGCGTTAATATTCAAATAATGCCTGGATTCTGAATCAAGAATGAATTATGACTACAATTTCGGTTTTTATTTGCAGTTAATTCAAAACAAAGTAAAGTTGAAAACACTTTAATAAACTCAAAAATTTTCAATATATTTTTGATTAACTAATTTATTTTTAATTATGTTTTTTTGCCCTATTGATAAGTCTGTTAATACAGTTTTATTTACTTTGGTTTAATGACATGAAAAGGTTGCTTTAGCGCTATTCTAAAACTATATTCACGAATTTCTTATTTGAGAGGTCCAAGTTCGTAAACTATACTTAAGTTTATACAGTTATACTAAACCAAAGTGATGGAAAACTGCTGGTATTCTCAGTAGGAACGCTCAGTAACGCAAACTGGTTTTTTGGAACTCTTATGATTCAATTGCAATTTTTAGAACATGATTCAATGCATCAAGTTAATATGAAGATTCTCATTGATCGCTGTGTTGCAGTGTTGTAACATAATTGTCCTATTTACTCACAGCACTTCAATATAATGTATTAATTATAATTGTCCTATTTTAGTAAATTGAAAATCTGACAATATAATGTTTATTACACACTTAACCTTCCATTCTGTTATTTATCCATGGGATCAATTCTGATTTGCGTTCTTTGCTATTTACTGCAAATGACTTATTACATCAGTAGTGTGATCTCAAACGGCAGCTTGAGAATAAGGTGATCATAAATCTTTAAGAGATCGTTATGATATTAAATAGTTCTGCTTGGGTTTAACCACTTATTGAAACACAATATTTCCTCAGGACGTATCGCCTTTATTAGTGAAAAGGCATTATCAACTGTATTTCTGGTTTGTATAACATGGAAATTTTTTCACTCGTTTTTATGTACAGTTGTTAAAGCCTTTTCATTAATAAAGGCGAAACGTCCTGAAGGAATATTGTGTTTCAATAAGCCGTTATAAACCCAATCAGAATTATTTAATAGAAGAAAAAAATGCCACTTAGCCTCCGTCGTAACAGATCGTTATGAACTTATGATATTAATTGAATCGACTGATAGATGAATAAGCTACTTCAACAGTGCAAGTTATCGATGTATTATTTACTTGTATCTACGCGGAAAATTTTATTCTAGTATAATATATACTCCTAATAAATAATTCACAAATTAATTTCAGTGAACTAAACATATTTCCTCAATTTTCCGCTCAGTTAAATAATATTGAAGTTTTCCATTCGGAAAATAACAGTTCTGAATACAAAAAGTTACAGTGCAAGTAGTTCACTGTAGTTATTACTTATGCTGTGACTTATCAAACAAAAGTTGACTTTGAGTTATTTTGAAAGCTCCTTAGTTGGAACACATATTTTTGTAAAGCCATGTATTTTCTTTTGATATTACAGTTTTCTCTTTTGTTTGGTGATATTAAAACCAAGTATGATTATGAATTTAATAACATTGAACATTTGACACTCAAATTTCTATCTCTTCATCCGAAATCGACTCAAGTTATAACTTCGGCTAACATACTCGATGTGATAAAACATGAAACTATTTTGAAATTAGCATCGTACAATTGGTTTTCTCAAATTATAGTAGTTCAAAGTGAGTTTAAATCCGAAAATATTCTTCGAAAACATACGAAGATTAATCATATCCTAGAATATCTTCTCCCGTCCCCTAAAAATTATCTTTATCTTTGGAAATACTCTTTACATGTAATTGTTTCTGTTGAGGTGAATGATTATGAAGATCTTTTGGATTACACAAAGACTTTAATGCATATTAAAAGTCACGATGATTTATTAATTGTTTTGAATAATGATTGCTACAAGATATTACTCCGAGAACCTTTTAATGAACATTTGATGAAAGTTTGCTTACAAGTTAGTAACAATAATGGTCTAACAGTTATCAGATCGTGTCAACTGTGTAACAATGGTTACGAAAAGGTTTTCAAAGTTTGTGAATGGGGTTCTAACAAATGTGATGAGATCTACCAGCCTGAGAAATACGAGGAAAACAATTTTTATGGTAAACAAATTAAAATTGCTTCCTTGATTGAACCTGAAACCTTGGCAGATCCGATGGCAAAATATCGAGCGAAGGAGTTTATGAGAGTTGATACTATGGCTAATTGTGAAATCGCAACCATACTGAATACCACATTTGAAGCTTACCAGCCTGGGGATGCTGGATTAGATTTAGTTCAACCTCAGTTTGATAATGGAACTTATACCGGAGTTGCTGGTGATATCATGTACAAAAAAGCTGACTTTTCTTCCATAATTGTTCCATGGTTAAGAATGTTTAAAGTTTTAAATCCTGGTATAGTTTACCATCAGACAAAGTTCGGAATGGCGACTGCTCTTCCTACCAAGTTGATAGATTTCTTTTTAATCGTTCATCCCTTCGAATTGATTGTTTGGATCTGCGTAATATCAAGTGTGATAGGTTTGGCAATTGTTATCAGCGTATTAACATTGTTTAACAGAGATAATCGACCAGCTAAACTGCAGTTTGTATCTAATATCATACTTAAATTCCTCGTTTACTTTTTTCGTACTCTGGTATCCCAATCTGTGTCTGCGCAAATTCCAGATCATTTAAGTTACGTTCGGGCAACACTAATTTGGTGGTGGTTAATAGCCACTGTATTGATAACTGGATACACAAGCAAAATGACCGCAAATGAAGCAGCGCCACCGCTAAGTTTTATTCCAAAAACAATTCCGGAATTTATGGACGCAAAATGGAAAGTT
Organism: Campodea plusiochaeta; assembly: GCA_034698565.1. Classification (NCBI taxonomy): domain Eukaryota; kingdom Metazoa; phylum Arthropoda; class Diplura; order Rhabdura; family Campodeidae; genus Campodea; species Campodea plusiochaeta. The sequence continues at coordinate 6,596 of JAQIWE010003645.1, read as the reverse complement.
ATTGTTCCTTTGCAATATCACATGATGTTAAAATACTATAGCCAAAAATTATCTGAAATTGAGAAGGAATACGGCTACTCTGTTGACGATTCTGAAATCATGAAAATACTGAAATACATTCTTTACAATGCTGAATCAGGAAGTAATATGGATAAATGTTTAGAATTAACTCTTCAAGAAGAAAAAACCTTTTGTATCGCTTTTAACTTGCACATTAACGTTTTCAAGCATCATCACATTACGCGTCATGGGTCGTTACGTCACTATCATTCTCCACTGAAGTTTGATACATTTTACATAGTAGGAGGTTACAGAAATGGTGCTGCTTTTCGAAATTTTATCGATGTGTGGGGGAAATATCGGATCGTCGGAGGTGGAGTTCTCGACAAATTCTTGGATTGGACGGAATATGCAGGTTTTATAAAAACTCTCAACGAACTTAGGAAAAATGAAAATATCGAAGATGAAAGTCCTATAAATTCACCTAAACCGATATCCATAAAAATTATAACAGCTCATTTGCTATTGCTTTTGAGTGGATACATCCTAACTATAATTGTTGGACTATTCGAAATACTATTGAAATATTGTAGCACTAGAAATCCTGGTGAATAATAACTTCTTTGTACTTTGTAAAACTGCTCCTGAACTCTTGCAAAGTCACTCTATCTCCTACGAGCTCTCTCGTTCTTCAACTAATTCACCTAAACTTCTATAGTCAGACGAACTCCTTCAAACTTCAGGAACTTCTCCCGAACTCCTCCATTATGACTCCGAGAAACTTACAAGAAATGAAGCCAAAATGTTATTAGTATATTATTCATTAAAATATTGGCGTGACCGTAAATAGTAAACTTTCTTTGCACTATCATTTTGTATGTAATCAACTAATGAACTGTAAACATTTTTTATAATATCTATGTAAATTCTATTGTAAATAAACAAAGGTATGAAAAAGGAAATAAATACAGAACAATGCTGATGAAACACCGTAAGGAGCTTGAAGATTTCCGTGGTGTCTGAGTTCATTAAAAAATCATCTATTCTACAAAAACAAACTTGGGCCAAATATCTTAATCTTCTATTCAAAATTATACGCCCAACTCTGCACTGATGGAAGTTATTTATTGTTGGACTACCGGTTTCAAATCTGCACGATTCATCATCGGGTCACTCAATCTACAAGCAAAATTAAAATTAATTAAAATATTATCGATAAAACATATGTTACACTATCAGATGGATTAAACATTTAACAATTCTATGAGCTTCATCACCATGTACAAGCTATAATAAATAACTTCCATCAGTGAAGGGTTTGGTGTATTATTTTGAATTGTACAGTATATAATTATATTCTCAACATATAAATTTCATATTTATTCTAGAGAGTCAGTACTGTCCAGACTGTAGCTCAATTCAATGCCCAACGACATTGCCTTGTGTGTGCGAGCCATACACTTCCTGCTCTTCAGGCCAATTTTGCCACTGCGCAGGAGATGTCTAAGAACTGATGAAGAACTTTCAGTTTTAAGTTTGTTTGCCGAGAAGAAAAATTATTATACTATATCATTATTATACATAAATTGGATGAATAAAAGATTGGATCAGAATATTTCATTTACAGCAATAAAATTTTATTGACTGATGATAATGCATTTTATTATCATTTATGCTAGGGTCAACATAAAGTGAAAATTATTAAATTTTCGTAATTGAAATTTTGCTGACTGATAAGATGTTTATTAATTTCTTTGTTTGCTTTAATAAGAAAGAAAGGAAAAATGTCTCATTTTCATAAATAAAATTATACTGACTAATAACCGTTATAATTATTTTATAATTAACAAAAAATAAAAATAAATATTTTCTTTGAAGGATAAAAATATCTCAGAAAAATAAATTTGAGATTCCATCAAGGTTATTTCTGACGTAAAGTTTAAGTTTTTTTTTCATAAAAAAACTAAAAAAAAAAGAGCTCTATTACAATATGGTTTGTTTTTGTTGTTTTTATAAATAGACTCTCAACTGCATAGTGTGTGTTATAATAGAATATTTTTACCCAAATAAATAAATAATTTTATTGTAAAGATGGTTTCTGCTAATGTTATCGTTTATTTTACTGCGTTCGTAATTTTGGGATTATTTTCACAGTTAATTTTTGCAGGTGAGTTAGAATTCCGAATGAAAGAGACACATAGTACATTTTTATCATAACGTATTCAATACGATTTCATCCGTTGTTAAAAATAATTGTCTTATTTTCGTCGACAACTGCAGAGCGGCCATTGAACGGGGTGATGAGCTTCAGAACAAGAGCAGTATGCATCTTCACCACAATCTTGTTCCAAAAGACCACAAGCTTCTGAAATCAAATGAAAACAAAAAAAATTGTAAATTCTACAAATGAAAATCGGGAACAAAAAAGATCATTATCAGGTGTGTATAGGAAATATTCTGATTTCATAATTATAGCAGAGTAAATTTTGCTCACCCTAAATCTAAAAATATAGAAAAAGTTGCTTTCACGATCTTCTTATAGTATATATTGAATAAAGATTCTTATAATACAGTTTTCTTAACGAAGGTGTATTGAAAAATATGTCATATCAGCTCATTTAGAATTATAGTAACAGTCTAACACCGATTGTAATCTACTTCAAATGAAAAATAAACAGTAAGTGTGTGCCTGTCAATTTATTTTTATCGCATTTAATTCTCTCGCATGCTTTAATAGATGTTATGTTGTTTTCCTATAGCCCACGCCTGAATTTTATGCTTTAAATCAGTGTTATATACCTCGCACGTAAACATAAGACCGAAATGTACTTAGCACATTTTGACAGTTCTAATCCCCTAACAAAAGAGTGGACAAAGGGATCGCCATTGTTTACCATTGTAAAGAAAGCTTTCTCCTGTGAGAATCGTCAATTTTCTTAAATACATTTAGGTCGTATGTTTACGAGAGGGGTATATATACATACCTTGATAATTTTCTGTAGTAGTTGATGTAGTTATTGCCATGAACTGTATTAAGAACAATAACACTAAGAAAAATCCATTTTGTATAGAAAGCATTGTAAATAATTATGTATTGCCTTCTGTGAATAACTGTTGTTAATAATAATTTCAGTATTTTTTCGTATTTGAAACAGAAGTTAGATTTCTATTATACAGTACTTGGTGGAAAATACCAGTGAATAATATAAAATTGCACATGATTTTTCTTACTTCCGTAACATAAAAGTTTATATTATATTATTATTATTATTTCTCAGTAATGCATGTATAATACTGTATAGGAAAGTATAAATACCGGGGAAATTAAGTAAAAATACAGATGGTTTATTACGAATATCATTGGCACTTGTGCACAAGACATGCATGAAATGTTTAAATCTGCAATTTTTGTAAATGATAAAAAAAATGTTAACAGCTAAAAGTTTATATAAAAAAGATCGTTAATTTTCAGAAATATTTTATGCACATTGGAGAGAGAGAATATAGTAAGCATCATGATTTTTTTAGAATGATATGCGTTCACTTTTTAATGTAAATTAAAGTCTTTTTAAAAGGCATGCTATTTTTCGGCAGCAATTCGATCAATAGAGTAACGGATTCTTGGAAAATATAATTATTTCAAAACATAATTTTACACTTAAAAATATAATATTTAATTTATACTTGTTATATACAGCAATTGTAATTATTATTTGCATATGCGTTTACTTTTATCATTTTATGCATTGAATTTGAAAGCACTTACCACCACTTAGCATTATTTTACTGTTGAAATATATCATAAGTTAGCTCACCAGCTCACACAATCATAACAGTGCTAATATTATTATATATATTTAAGCTTTCATACAACAGGAATAAGAAATAAGAAGCTGAAATGGGTAAGAATATTATATTTTTATTTCGATCTCAACTATATAATAAATTTTACTAAAATGTCTGAAAAGGTTTATAATTGTAAATAATAGAGTTAATGTACTCAACTTTGAAAACCCTAATTTATTTAGCAAGAGAATATTTTCTAATTCCTATTTTATTTTCTCATAACGCCACTAAATTAATTTAAAAATTAAAAATACTCCCTTTTTCTTCTATTGAAAAAGTAATATATCTTCAGTGAAATTATTTCATTATTATAATTATATGCTGCTTAAGTTATCATTATTTATATAGGTGAAGAAATCAAGTTATGCTCCTAAATCAAATTCTGTAATTTTTATTTGTTAGTTATAATGTTGGTTATAATTTGTTGTTTATAATTGGTTATAATTTGTTGTCAAAAATTGGTTATAATTTGTTGGTTATAAATGGTCATAATTTGTTGTTTATAATTGGTTATAATAGGCTATAATTTGACCTAAAACACTATTTAGTTAAAAAAAAAAACGTTATTCTGAAATTATTTATACTTCTCCTGCTACCTACATAGTTTCTATTAATTTTGTTCCAGCTTCATACCTACGTCAAGATGGTAGTTTATGTCCAGTATCTCAGTCATGTGTTTGTATGGATTATGGTTCAGGACCACAGTGTACTTGCAGTTAAACTTTCACATTTAAATTTATCAATGCTGAATAACATAACTCACATTACATTTTATTGTTTTTGTGTCTTATTTTATGGTCAATAAAATAATTAACTCCACGTTTCCTTTTTCTTCCCACAAAAAAAGTTGCAGAATATTTGATAAAATTGAATGTCGTTTTAAAAAACAGGATAGTGGTATATTTCATTTTCAAGTAAAAAAAGAACAGGACAGAGTTATTTTTCGTTTTCAAATAAAAAAAAATAGGACAGAGTTATTTTCATTTCAAATAAAAAAGATATTTCAAGGCTTAATGTAGTTCTATTTCAAGGTTTAATGCAAAATAAGTATTAATAACGAGTTTATAATGAACATGAATATTTACAGGACGACTCATAAATTAATAATTTTAGTTTTCAAGCTTTCGGGAAATCAGTAATAGGATTAATGAATTTTGTAACTAATGGGAATCGATGTTAAAATATGAATGGAATATCGTTTTCATCCTGGGAAAGTGTAAAATCTTCTTTTAGAGTATGGTGCAGGATCTTTCAGCACTGCTAGATTGACCATTTTCTGAAGAAGCTGGATTTTCTGAAACAATTGTTTTTTAAATTAATTTGAAAAGCATTTTAAAGGGACATATTTATTTGACAAAAATACATGCACAAACCACGCAAAACAATAAAAATCATTCCTTTTAGATGAAGAGATAAATAGTGCAATATTCGAATTATGAGTAATATATGAGGACCGTTCTGAAAATAATTGAACTGAGGTTATATCTCAAGATGTGTTTAGCCAATTACAATGAAACTTACACACATTTAAGATAATGTAGTTGTCATCAAGCACACTGATTTTCATTTCGATCCATTTACTTATGCCCTAGTAAGAGCAATTTTATAGAGGCCCTCCTTATTTTTTTTTCAGAAGTTCATTAGTATAATTTTATGATTTCTTGAACAAGATGTTCATTTCTTCTCAATTGAAAATTAAAGAATAACGCCGTTACATAATTGAAGAAACAGAAGTTCAAATGTGCTAATTCGAGAATATTTGGGTGATTGGGAAGAACTTTGAAGTCTTCAACGTTAAGATTTGTGCTGTGCAATGAAAGAAGTATGCAACTTTAGGTCAACCTGCTGTAGAAATTAATTCAATTTTTTTAACATAATTTTTTACTGCTAAATATTTCGTATATTTTTCAAGTACTTCACAATATCGAATAGAGTTGACAGTTTCACTTTATTTCTTAAGAATAAGGCTGTTAACAGTTGTACAGCAGTTTCCTGTTATTGCCGTTTTTCGTCACCCTGATCTTGATTTATTACACAAGCGTTTTATCCCCGATTGAAACAATAAAATCCGAAAATCCACAGTTTTGTTAGTTAGCATTATCACCCCCAAAATATTTGATGAACTTTAGTGTAAATTTCCATGCCTGAAACACCTTATAAGATGATGAAACAGCTAGATGAATAAAATTTTCAGTGAGCAACAGTAACAAGTTGGTACTCACTATATGTAAGTTTCATTGAAACAGGCTGAGTAATTTTTAAAATACAGTATCATTTCAATTACTTTCGGAACAGCCCTCGTATTAAAACACAATTGAACAAGAGAAATAATATTCCTGCCAACCTGTACGAAACAAAACCCGAATATATTAATTTAAATTAAAAAAAAAAGTAATACTAGCAGCATCCTTTTATTAATATTCACTATTTTCATTTGATAAAAGTGATAAACTGATAATCATCGAGAGCTTAATTTTCTAAAATGAAATGATGGAATAAAACTTCTGCCATTTACTGAATGTTCTATAACCGTACAGAAGCATTATATTAATGATTCAGATAATTATAATGATGAGAAATAATAAATTAATACAATACAAGCAAACACAACAAACTGCGAAACCAAAAATATGACACTATACTATCACTTACAGAACATGCAGGCAGAAACATTATTAACATTGTAAGAATTTGAAAGCAGAGGCGCCGACTTTCTGGAAGTCCAGGGGGGGGGGGGGGGGCTGAAAACA
>JAQIWE010003644.1:0-11567 GCA_034698565.1 Campodea plusiochaeta | reverse complement strand
TGAAAATGACATTGTATAAATGTTGAAATATTATGGTTTTTTAAATCATATTGGCTGCTTTATTACTCCAACTCTTATACTATTAATTACTAAATATGCAGTCAGGAAGTTTCCACGTTGAATTATATGAACGTATTCTAAGGAGACAAGTGCTTTGGATTACATTCGGAAGATGTATTTTTTGTTGGCAACTTAAATCAAGCTTCAATACGAGTTATCACATGGAAAATAAAAATCCAAATAAAAATAAATAAAAGTTTTATATTTTTATCATCCTCCTTCATCTAGAAAACTACCTTCACATAATCAAGCTATCAACACTTGTTTGGTATGAAAAGTTCAGGAACTCAGCTGTACTAGAATGCCAAATATCATTTTATAAAATGTATCTTTCGATATAAAGTAAAAATGAGCAATTTTGTACCATGATTATATCTTTATTAATAACGGTCAAATTATACGTACGTCAATATCAAACTAGATTCCTTTCAAAATTTCAAAATCTCTTATTTAAAGGCGAATCATACTTCCAAAATAGAGCATTATCCCTCACTTCAGCAGACAAACACTGACCATTTTTATGGGGTCCATCTATATCCCTAGATATTTTTACGATTCGTCAATAAAGGTAACAAACAAGCACGTAGAAAAAGAGAGAATGAAACGTTTTATTCCTAAAAGGAGAGAAAGAAATCAATTTAGTGAGTGTAGGATGAAGAATAAAAGCAATCTGTGCCTTCCAAGAGTCCCTCTCTCTAACTCTCTAGTTCACCAATCTTTCTCAGTCTCTAACAGATCCGTATGAAGGGAAATGGAAGAGCCAAGTCTCATTAGTGAAGGGTTATAACTTGATTCAGGATGGAAGTTTGGTATCTTCACAACATTTAGAATCTGGCTTAGTCATGTACTATTATAAAGGAATGTTTATAATAAATTCGGTGTTATGATGAATATTCAACATTTTTGTGCAAAAGAATACTTAAATAGTAACTGGCAATTCAATTGTTATCAAAAATAAGACTACAAATTTCCGTATAGACTTGAAAAATTCAAAAATTGTCGACGCTCATATTATATGTGATCTATGCAATTTAAAGCAAAAGAAAGACTTGTTTCATATCATTGTTAATTGTCGTATTTTTGAAGGATTAAGAAAAAGGTATCTGCCATTTATTGTTGAAAATGATCATATGTTCTATTCGCTATTTGATTCATCATCAAATAATTTAGAAAAAATTAAAGCTTTGTATTATTATGTATGTGGTGTAATTAAACTTATAAACGAATACAATTTATAGTGCAGTTTATATTCTTATATTGTTTTTGACTACTGTACATAAAACGTTTGCTATTAAAATCTGTATTGAAAAAGGATAAAATAACAATGTTATATACTCTGTTGAAATGAAAAATAAAGACTATTGTATTCTATAAAGGAATGACAGCATTTCTTTACAAGATTTATGTTGTTTACAGCTAACATAATTATAGTAAGAACTAAGCAAACACAAGTGGAAATATTCTGATTTCAGTTTCTTCTGATTTGAAACTCTAACTTTTCTTATTTCGAACTTAACTATAGCTCACAAAAATGAGGATTGTAATATTTTATGACCAACTATTATATTCTTTGCATTTTAGAGATACAGATGTTCCATTAAATCTCCATTTAGGTGTCAACATTTTTTACTTATATCTTGTTAGTGTAAAGGATAACATTTTGGTTAAAATATTATAACCGATAGATCACATTGCTTTGTTTTTTACTTAATAGCTTTAAAATAAAACATTTTGAATTATTCACGGAAATATCATGAAAGCTAACTTATTGATATGAATTAAATTCATCTACAAAATTGTAGAAAATTATCTTCATTATTTTAAAAATTAAAGAGGACAGTTCAAATACTCAAAGTCTTTTTCACAAACTCTCAAATTATTGAAAATTTTACAAACATCTCCACTACATCATCCCAACCTTTATTTTATATACAATCCACACATACAAAAAAACAGTCCATAAATCCTTTTCGCGTACGGTCCTATAACCACCATTTCTCTTTTTCTCTCAAGTTCTGTTTCATCTCTTGTGTTTTCATCCCTCTTCTTTTCTATCTCTTTTTTTCTTTTGGCATGAGGCATCACGAAAGAAAGAAAGAAAGAGCCACGTGATGCTGTCAATGAAACATGCGTTCAAAATGAAACGGGATGATGAGTTGGAATGGACCAATTGAAAGATTGGGAGGTATAGATATAAGTGTAGATATTCACATGGTGGAGGTGGTATGAAGAATTATTTGCAATGTGTTTTTGTTACTTGCATTACGTCTATTTAAAAATTGACTGTGAAAAATTATTCATAATTATCTTCCTATTATTTCTGTATTGGTATTACAGTAGTTATTCTCCTTGTATTTTGCTGTGGTAGAAAAAAAGTTGTTCAGTGCAAGGAAGAAAACTATGAGGACATAAATTCAGAACTAAATATTCTTACTCCGTTAATAGTTTTAAATTTTGATGGTCTTTAAACTTCAGAACTTTACAGTTCTGAAGCTACTTAATTATTTTGTTCTGTTAATAAACTTAAAGAAATTAACACTATAATACTAATATTTTGGTAATAAAATACAGTCTCAAACTTCGAAAAATGGGTATAATTTTCTTAAATTTTCAACTAACAAACTTTACTCTCTTTATCAAGAGAATTTAGGATGGAAAGTCGAAGCATACTTCCAAAATAGACCTTATTTTACTACCAAAACATTATGCAAGAAACGTCTAGCCTCAGAAACATTACTACAATACTAGCAGTTGAAATTTCACATCTTGTCAATTTTTTCAATAAAGTACAATGTAATTTACAAACTATGCTGTTTATATTTATAAATGTTCAGCAAAAGAAAAGGTGTTTCATAACTTCAACAATGATTTGAAAACTCAAGGTTTGGAAGCATAACAGAAAGTAAATCTCCCGTAACAATTTAATTCCATTAACTCTTATCTTATCTCATTTTGCCCATTACTAAATAAAAAAACCTTTTGTGACAAATGAAGAAGTGTAGAATGTGCAAGTACCCCCATCTTTTAAGAGAAAAAGTCTTTAAGAAAAAACAATAGGGAGAAAGAAGGGGAAATTTTTCATTGCCATTGCCAAAAAACATAGCAGACGATGAAAGGAGGGAGGTGGGGGAATAGCAAATGGGAGAAGAGAGCTGCTCTGCAAACAATATAATTTCTGATTTCCCTCTTTTTCGTTCAATGAATGGTTCTTATGGGAATAGCAAAGCGGTTGCATATATTACTGGGGAATGTTGAAGATGACTCTTAACAGAGAATCAAATAATGCTTTCGGTGGATTATGAGAGTTAGTGGAGGATTTTAATATGAAAGAGAGAGAAAGTGCAATAGTTTTGTGTTGTAGTTTGGTGGTGAAATTTACTCTAGTATAATATCAACGATTAATTAAAACTCAAATACTTCTGAAACACTTTGATTCAATACTTTGCTGAAATGTAAGAATTAGAAATAAATATGGTTATGAGTTTTGTTTTTGTAATATTGTTCTTCTATTATCACATGTTGCTGAAGCAAAACTTGCGATTAAATTATTATGTTAAAAATATCTGTATGTCTCCTTTGACTAATGTGGAATTGATGATAAAAATAGTTCCTTATAAATGAAAATAGTCCATTTAAAAACAAGTTTGAAATCGACCAGATATTAAAACAAACAATGTCTATAGTGTGAATTAACTGCCTACCATTTTTAAAGGCACACTCCCCATTCAGACTTTTTCAAATGTAATGGAATTAGCATATTAACAAAATAATGATCAAGTGGAATAAACATGGGTAGTCTTGATTCATAGAAAATAAAATCACTTCTATATTTTTATAAAGATTCTAAACAAATCTTGGATTGAAATAACATGTAAACTGACACCTGCCGTTTGCTGGGGTTATTATTAAGTAAAACAGAATCATAATAATAATTATTTTTGACTGTTCTGTTATTATTTGTTATATCCCACATGAAAAGATTGTGAAAAATATTTAGGCAGGCATTTTCAAAATGTCCAAAACTAGAAAACATATACTTCTTCAAATAAATAATCATTTCTAAATTATGTACTCATCATTTCTGATTATCACACTCGTCATTGTTTCTGGTATTTTTCGGAAACTTTCAGCATATAATCTAAGATGAGAGATATTTACATTTATCATATTTGTAACACCTTTAGACACCAAAACAAATTAATGAAATAACAACTTTGTTATGGAAAATACGTCATACGAATCATAAACATCTCTCACTCACTCTCTCAAAACAAACAATCACACTTTACTCATCCCGGACGAACCCCCATTTCCATCCCCCATAATAAACTTTATGCCTCTAAAGATCTCTACTACTGAAGTTTCTATATAAAGTTTCTGTATGCCCTGGATACACAACAACAGGAGCTCCTGTGTCCAGTCAGTACTTGCGGTGTACATACTACCCCTTGTTTACATAATACATGAGAATGCGCTGACCATTATACCCACAAAAAGGACTTTAACGTTTACTCTGCCTTGTGGTGGACAAAAATGGCCTCTTGGACTGTCGTCGTAATTAAATATTAGATGGACAAGTTTGTAGCAAAAGGAAAGGTTTGGTTTTAATTATGTAAGCTTTTAAATATGTCAGACTATTAGGCTGGGTAGTTGTTGTAAGAGAGAATCTAAGTTTTCGTAGAAGCTAGGTTGTTTGTTGTGTTTAGTGTATAAGATGACCGCGGTTAGATGGTAAGTAGTGTTGCCAGTAGGGTCCAGTACATGCAATGATATTTTATTGTTTTCAGTTCAAATTTCTGATGAAAATTACGAACCATCAATGAAATTATTGATAGATTCAATTAAATTTAAACTTCAGAGTTAGGAATATTCCTGATTGCATCAGAGTACTTGCACTGGTTGTGATTTGTTTCCTTCAAAAGTAATATACACAAAAGTACAATTTTTAATTTAAAAAGAAATCTTCTTTTAGTAGATAGGCAGATGAATTTGAGTGTATACAAAATAACACTTCAGAAGCTATGATTATATTTAGATCACGTCTCAGGATTTATCAATGGCCTTATGGGTCAATAATAACACTTCAACATTCTTGTGCCATGCAACAAAAAATTGAAAAACATAGTGCAATTCTATTAATAGTCAACCAATCTGAAAGATTCTCTGAATTGAAACTAAAGTGGCGTCACTCCTAAAGTTTTATCTTGGTCATTGGTGGAACAATTATTGCGTCATTGAAGAAGCCCTGCCCACATTTAAGTGAGGGTTTTGTGTGGACAATCGTCTATTTTTAATGCATTATAAGAGAGTAATTCACTTTCATTTTTAAAGGTTGGCATTATGACGTTCTAATACTTAATAATGTAATATATAGCAGATGGTGACCAAAATTTGTTTGCCTGATGTTAGAATAAAAGGAGGAAATGAACTAGTACCTAACTATGAAATAAATGGGCACAATAAAAAACTGCAGTGTATTGTGAAGTAAAATTCTGCCTTAGAGTTCTTTTTATAATTTATTTCTACACACCCGGGTTTCGAATTTAACAAAATTCATCATCAGGGTCATATGAAAAGATGTTGAAAACCAACTGTTCTTTTAAGATATAGTTGTGTTTCATAACAGTTGGATTTTAACATTTTTTCATGTGACCCTGATGATAAACTTTGTTAAACTCGAAACCCGGGTGTGTAGAAATAAATTATGCCAAGAACTCTCAGGCAGAGTTTTATTTCATAATACCAAACTGTTATCATAACCATAAATTAGAACCTTCCTTAAATTACGTCGTACTTACCTACCTTTCAATATTGACTCTATTTATGTCGAAGAAAATCTGCAATTAATTAATTATTCTTGAAAAAATAATTATTATAATTTGAAAATACAATTTTTTTATTTAGTTTACCTTCTTCATAAAAACTATATAAAAGGAAGTAATAAACAGCAATAAAATCGTCATGCAATACATAATTTTTATTACACTAAAATAATTATCATTCTAAACTGTTAGTAATTCATCTTCAAAATATGGATTAAACCACTTCAAAACATAATCAAAATACGTATTTGACGTTTCGTTTGCTACATTGTCATACAAACATTTTCAAAATACTTGTTTTGAAGTGATATCCTATATACTTGTATATGTATATATTGTATGTATATATTTGAAGTGTTTTGATATGAATCCATATTTTGAAGGAACCACTGAATCCCCGAAAATCTTTATCTAAACTGTTAGTGTTACATAAATATTGAATATAACGAGTTGCTATAGGCGTATTGTATTCAAAGGCCCATTATTTTTCAGCTGGAGGTCCAGTTTTCCAACACAGATTAATTGTCCCTTGAGAACTCCAATACAATAGAGAACAAAGAAAATGAAACGAGACACATGTGTGTGGGAAAACGGAACCTCGCTCTGAAAAAACTATACATGTTTAAAATATTACATCTGAGAGACTTGGATTCAATACTATTCCAATTTGGTTGTGATACGATTGGCAAATCCATAAATGAAACAAAATCTTTGTCAATATTTCAGTGAAGATCTTTCATTTTTAAGTGAAGGATCAGTAAAGTGAAAGATCTTCGCTGAAATATTGACAAAGATTTTGTTTCACTTATGGATTTACCGATCGTAACACAATCAAATTTGAATGTTTAAAATAATAGAGTAAAATTAATAAACTAACACGACAGCAATTAAATTCCCAAATACTTTTTCCTGGAACCATTTTTGCTCACTCCTTTCGCTATAAAACTTTCATAACATTCATCCCCCTTAGTATAAAAGGTCTTTACATAGAGTGTCTATTATACACATTGACTATATCAACTTTATAATACATAGGATCCAGAGAAGCTTGTAATATACCGTGTAACAATAAACAATAAAACAATAAAGACGAAACAAAAAAAAATTGATGTATTAAAAATGATTACCGCATACCATTTTTTTATAAATAGCTCCAGGGTTCATTTTTGAATCGAGCTAATCAAATAATCGTTTTAGGAACACAGACCTACCACAGTGTATTTCTTATCATAACTTTTCTTGGATTGTAGATAACGGTTTAAAAGAACATTTAATTGGTCGCAATTGAGACCACCCGAGAAGACCTTTTACGATTTAAAAGCGGTAGCAGTAATTATTGATTCTGTTGATGTTTAATTGATTTTCGATTATTATGATTGAGAGGTATAAAAATAGGTTTGACTTCTTAAATGGAGTTGTAGCATGTTATTAAGAATTATCTGGAAATCAAATTTATTCTATTTGAAGGTAATAGTTAAAACGTTTGTATACTCTGATGTGACCAAGTTATGTTTCCTTAAGTGATTTCCATCAAGGTATCATGTTTAGTCAAAAACATTACGGAGACTAATAGGTTATTTTAAAATTAAGTATTATAATTAAGAGTTATTTAGACCACTTTTAATTTCAAAACATTTTTTTGTCTGATTATTCAAAATTTTATAATTCCCCTTATTGTCATAAAAATGATATCAATATTATAATCTCACAATGGAATGATTCGGAATGCTTAAATTAATCAGTATAATGCAAAATGAACTCAAAATAAAAACAGCAGCAAAATTATAAGCATGCTAGTATACTGTATAGGAAAGTTTAACGACGTTTACCAGTGCTAAATTTCAAAATACCATTGTTCTCAAATAATAAAAATATCACAAACTGCACAGCAAACACAAAGCCATATAACTGAGCCTCTGTACTTTTACTTACGGTAGTAAATAATTATGTAACCCTGAAAAATATTGTTTTGATGTATCAGGTATAGTGTTTCCAAAATCTTACGGACACAAATCGATTAACCCATCAAGGTTGTTTCTGACATTCCAAAAATTGATAATCCATTGTTGACTTATTTGTTTTCTTTGACCAGCCTGCGAATTGTATAGAAAATACACAATTTGAACCACCCAAACAAGTGGTCAACAATGAGTTTACCTGTCAAAATAGTTTGAAGACATAACCAGTTTGAGTCCGTAAGATTTTGGAAGGACTATATAACCCTTTCACTTTTCAAAGACACTTCACATCAAGCTATCTTAAAAGAAGCATCCTTTTCTACAAAATAAATACCTCTTAAAGCTAAACTGAACCTTAATTACTTTTTAATTGCACAAGAAAATCTCAAAGAATTTTCGATCTTCATATACTTTCATCCAACCATATTGGTGTAAAACTCTGTAAAGTTTTTCTTTAATGAGTTGTTTTAAAATTGCTTTTTGAGGATGCTTTTTTGTTTTTGGAAATAAAGTTGTAAAGGTCACTAGAAAGTTTGTGTACCTGACATGATTTTGAATTAGATCTTGGAAACATCAAAAGTTGTGGCAAGTTACTACGATGAGCGATACGAAATTTGAGATAGTATGAAATTACGTGTATGTATAGTGGGATCTGCTGAGTATATTCTATTTATACCTTACCCGATAACATAAGAACTATTTCTTTTTAAGAAATGTTGATGATTTTGACAGGAGAAAGTTTGTTTACAATAGGAAATTGGGGGTGATTCTTTTGTCCGGTCTATTGTTTGGGTGATAAAACTGTCATACCGTGCTAACTAGAAGTAGGTCTTATATTCTTGCGAAGGGTATATCATGTATATTATGTAATATCTAAAATATTCGGCAAACTATCTGTTCTTGTTGGTGTAAAAACAGCTGGTTTTTGGAAAATTATTTATTATACACATAAAATATATTATTTTGTTGGGTTTTAGTTTTTATATTGAAAATGACTTCACAGTAAAAGTATGTGTAATAATTCACAAATATGACAATGTTAGTTATTAAAGCAGTCTAAGATACAATATATTTAATTTTAAGAAAAGAAATGTAAACTGACAGTACTATTGATACCATGAGAATACTTTGCATCATTTAGTGCAGTAGCCAGAAAGCATAATAAATCAGTTGTTTGAAAAGAGTAAGCTATATAAATACCACAAAAGTATGCAAGGTAAGCATTTTTTTTTTAAAGTAGAAAATTAATAATGCCTTTACGTGATAAAAAAAATAGTTCACACCATTATGGTTTTGTTCATGTTCAACATGATTAATTCTGTGCTTTTTAAAAGCGCAAATTTTCCTTACTATGATACTTTAATTTATAATGAGCTTACTAAAACATAAAACCATCAAACTATAATTTTATTAAAACCAAAATTAAAATACTAAAATAACATATTGATGTTATTTTAATAAAAAAACACACGAATGATAGATCGTTTTAATATTAAAATTCCATACACAAGAAAATCTAAAAACATACTTTTATTTTCTAAAACAAAAATTCGTAATAACTTAACAAAATTTAAAACTTAAAACTATCACGAAAATAATTTGTAGTAATTTATAAATCAGAAGTATAATTATTATTAGTCACTGTAAATAGTAGAAGATAAAATGTTAATATTTAGATGGTTTTACCCCTAACGGTCGATACAACAATAAATACACAAATAAAAATTTGAGCAGAAGTGGGAATCTAACCCGACGCCTCTCGCTTTTCGGGCGAGCGCCTTAGCCACTTGGCCAACCTGGGCCACCATTAATAATCATGCTTTAAAGTTGTATCTAAGCCACTACCCCAATAGTGAAATACTATGTTTGTACGAAAGCTAAAGGGAAGGACTATATAATTATACTTTAGAGAACTGCCAATAACCCATCAATTTAAATGTTAATATTTAGAGAAGGCAAAGGGGGACAATATACAATGTTAATATTTAGATGGTTTTACCCCTAGTGGTGCCCAAATTTTATTTGTGTATTTATTGTTGTATCGACCGCTAGGGGTAAAACCATCTAAATATTAACATTATGACTTACACAATTTATTATCGCAAATATCAGATTCTTCAGAATGTTAATTATTTGATTATACTCCTATTATCTGATCATCGATCTACAAAAAGAAAAGAAAAATTTAGACAGCAAATGTTGAGACCTATCCTAATTTTACTGTTGCTATATATATCTGTTACTATAATAAGAGGTAATGAACCATCATAATATATTATTATATTGGTATATTGTTCCCCTTTTGCCTTAACTCGAAGATCATAAACAGCAGCGTGAGGACCAGTACAGTGATGACTCTTGATGGCTATATTATCCATAAACGGTAGAACTGCCTTCACCTATATGTTGAATATTCTTAAAATTTCAACAAATTACAAAGTTGTCATTTATTAAATTCGAACATCTGAACAGTTATCTCTGCACATTCTTCTCCATTCAAATTTAAGTCCATTTGCAAAGAGTAGATAACCCCCGTCACATATTCTCTGTGTGTAACCGCCACACTATATTTCGTTAATGGAATCACATATTACACTGTAGTAGGTTTATCGTTCTTTATTGCTTTGACTTGAAAGAAACACTCCGATTTACAGTGTTGCAACGTTTATGTATTACAGAAATACATGAAGATATATGAAAAGTTGTAATAGCATTTCGTGTTCAGGAAGAGATACACAAAGTTTTTTTTTCTATCGAGCCTTTTTCGATAAAATCGAGTTCATCGAGTCTTCACTCTTCTCCGTGACCCTGTTTATCAACACTGAGCAGCGGACGATTCAAGTTTCGATATTAAGAAATTCTAAAGAATCCAGTCGAAGATGTAATCTATTCTTGCGATTGTAACTCAATTACTCCAAGTTTAATATAAAATTTATTAATAATTTCTGTTAATTTATATACAATAATATCTAAAAAAAAAGCCTACAAATTGGATTAAACAAATTGTTAAAAATAGTTATATTTTCATGAGAACAGATTGAATGTTAATATAAAACGTACAAATCAGAGTCATATGATTTCAGGCAAATTATATATAGCAGTTCAGGTACATAATCTCTTCAGGTACATAAAAATCTCATGAATATGTCAACTTTTCCTGTATAGCTCAAATATATTCTATAACAGAATTGAGACTAAAAAAATTACCACTGAAATTAGAAAAATGTGTCTTTGATCGTTAAGAAATAACAGTCGTTATAATTGCAATTATTGTAAACATTAGCAAACGATGTTGCTCTACAACAATATATAATTTTGCAAGCATTAAAACAACAAAATGGAATCTTAGTGACTTGGCACCACTGTATAGGACACACATGAAGGTGTTCGAATGTCATTCCAAACCACAGATACCAGTCACAGTATAATAAGGCTAAATTACGACTAAGGCTTAAACCTACTCGTATATATACGATGTGGAGCGGTATTATATATGTATAAAGATGTTTAAGACGAGATAAATTTCATCAATAATAATAATAATAATGTTCATACTTTATGTTGGTTAATGAATTATTGTGAAGATTTTGGGTGGTCATCGGTGATAGTATCGCAACGATGAGTACAGAATATATCGAGGGTTTGGGGCGCAAAAGTGATATGTCCAAAAATGTAAATTATTCAGGAACGCGATTTCAAATTTTTAAACATTCGGTGCACAAAGGTT
>JAQIWE010003643.1:0-11568 GCA_034698565.1 Campodea plusiochaeta | reverse complement strand
ATTTGGCATCGCTGTAGTGTTACTTGTTGCTCCAACAACAAAACTGACAACACTATCTGAAAATTCAGAATTTTTACGACAACTTTGCAATTTACAGTAATATTCTGAAATTCATAATTCAAAAGTTGTTTAGGTAGTGCGATCTTTCGTGGACATTCTGCATTTCAATATATTTTACGTTAGTGTATTAATAACAAATATGTTTTTCCATCATAATTTAGTGCAATGTTAAAGTGCTGAAAACACTAATGAGCAGTTTTTTAAAGGTTAAATTTTTGACTTAAATTATAACTTCCTCTGCTTAAATCATTTAAAAAAAAATGAGTATAAAATTCATAAATAGCTAAATTCATCAACTAGTGATCTAATCATCTATAATGTATAATTATATGGAGTTGGAGATATGAGACTGGTAAAAACTTTCAGACTGGAAAATGGAAAATATTGTATAGTGCGTTAGTACCACTGAAGGCACGTAATTAATAAAATATAAATCTAATTATTTTTGTTACGGCATTGAATTTTAATAAAATGTTTATTTTCAACCAACTCAATACCAAAAAAAAATACAGAAACAAATTTTCTACTTGGACAACATTTAGCATCTAGTTTGTTGATTTGTGAGCGGCCATCTTTTATCACCATCGACATCATATATTCTTTGTAAAGTTTGTGCTCTGCATTCCAATGTACAAGTGACGGGAAATGGATCGAGGGGGTGGGGGGGGGGGAGGGTTAAAACACCCCCTCAGATTCAAACCAGTTAGCTGGATGATATATGAATACATGCCAAATGTAATTTTTGCACTCAGATGTGAAGTTCTGGGAAAACCCAGGTCAGTGAACCGAAGCCTTTGCACCCCCTTACTTAACCGGGTGGTTGTTGAATCATATTGGAGGGTTAGAGGGCGTTCACCCCCTTCACGAAGTCACCAAAGTGATGCTTTCTCTTCGGGTTGTTTTAACGTTCTCTGATGAGGTGAATGAACTTTCTGTTTTCTCGAATTCTCCGAAACGAGGATGCAGTTAAATTTTTAATAGGTTCGGTTGGTTAGTTTTTTTTTGGGGTGGGTGTATTTTTTTGTGAAGGGTTGTTATTTTGTGAGGTTATTTTGTGAGGTTATTTTGTTACAGCACAGATCTGTCCTTGAATTTGCTTATTGTTCGAGTCTCAGCGGCTTCTTCAGTACAGGGGTCAATGGTCTTCTGAAAAAAGAATGTTTCATTTCGAACGAGAGACGTTCCAATCTTTCAGAATGTGCGAGATTCAGTAAATTCAGCGATTTTTTTATATTTTGAGATTACACATCAGTTTATGCTTACGCCTATGAGTCACTTATGACATAATACAACATAAAACTATCTTAAAACTGATTTTAGCTGAAGATTGGAATGTACAACTTGCTGACTTTCCAACTTTGTATAGTTCAAAGACCAAAATCTATTTTAAGCTGTAGACGATATTGTCTTTCATATCGTAGTAAGCGTATTATTAAATATATCTTTACTGTGTCAACTATTTTCAAGGCCATCGGTTATCTCGGTTTCAGAAAAGGTGTTCTATTACAGGGATATCCCTTCGTTTGTGTATTTTTAAGTAATTAAAATTAATCTCTCTGAAAGAAGGAAGGAAGTTTATTAATTGTTTGCTTCTAAAAGGTATTATGATTATATCAACTTTTTTTTTAATTAGAGTCAAACTACTACAAGTTTATTGATTTTTTTGTCTCAATTTAAAGGGAACAATAATTGTTGGAGACAGTATTTTTAGTAATAATGAAATTATTATTTAATAATATTCTAAAAAATGAGAAACTGATGAAATTTAAAAACTACTGTGAACACTATACATAATTATAGCAATTTTTTTTGATAAGCTGATATTTTTCCTGGTACGATTAACTTACAAAATGTGCTGATGATGTCATGAGACAGGCGACCTGATTTATTCGTTCTATTTTTTTATTATTTTCTCACGGAAAGAATCGAAAATTAGTCAGCATATTCCATCGTGTTCGTTGACACCGTGTATTACTATACTAGAATAATGACGAGCAAATTCTACCTTGCTAAGATACACGTGTCCTAGAAAAAAGTACGTATAGCCAAAATATTATGGGCGCCGCCATTTTGGAAAATGTCCCTTAAACTATTAATAATTAATGACATTACAGTCCCCCGTTTGTGGGTGTCAAGGGTACTAAACCACCTACTGTTTAGCCTAAATTCCTCTAATATTCAGTGTAGTATATTTCCATTTGTTATTTACACTAATCATGTGAGATTTGCCAGTCTTTGACTCTCTTACCAATTTAAGAAAGTCATCTTTGCTGAAATACAATACAATAAGCTTGCATGAGGTGCAATACGGGCATCTCTGTATACCGCAATACGGAAATACAGTATAGACGACCCCTCGACTCACTCACGAAAAAAAGAAAGAAATGAAGCAGATAATGAAGAAAATGAACAACGAATTTCAAACAGTCAATGGCTTCTTGATTCCCTGGCGGCCATAGTGACAAATTGAACCATTGTTGGCAGACAGTTTGTTGGACTGAATCTTAAAGATGGATGCTCCTGCATGGTAGGATAGAAAGTAGTAGATTCCCCTTCTTTTTTCCCATGGGAAATATAGGAGGGGGAGTGGGGAAATAGGGTCATTCCATCATCATATGCATTCTACTGTCCCTATGTTTGTGATGCTCCGTCCCCCCCTTCTATCTGAAAATAATAGTAATTCATTATATCGTAGTATAGTTGCTGCTGTTTGAATTAAGAAGGGCGTGTTTGAAATGATGGAAGTGAATAAAAGTATTTTTTTATTAAAAGTAGGATAATATTTTTTCCATTTGTGTGAGTAGTTTTTTACTTATGTTTTATAGAATTAAAAAAAGTGGAGGTATGAAGTAACAGAGTAGTCGCAGTTGTCTAGTTGTCAGAACACTTGGCTTAGGAGAGCGTCACCCAGGTTCAAAACTGCATGGTTATTTCTCGTTTTTAAGGACTGAAAATTCCCCTACCCCTTTTAATGGCGGGATTTTATTAGGAGTAAATTCCGGTCGCCGTATGGATGATGCTTAGTGTTACCCACACCATATTCAATATATCAATGTTGAAATCAAGAAAGAATGAACTCCTGTACAATGTACATGCACGTATGTGAAAGTTTTTTTTTAAACTAAAATAACAAACTATATGTAATTGAAATGGGAGCATGTTGATTAACCAATAATTGAGGACAATAAATTTCTCTGATAATGACTCTTACCCAAGCTTTTGTTTCATTTATGGATTTACCAATCGTTGCACAAACAAATTTGAAAATATTGAATTCATGTCTCTCAGAAATAAAATTAATACATTATTTTTGTAACATTTGATCTTTAAAGGGTTACCTGCAGATAATCAATTTCTCCTTTTCTGTAATTTTCTTGTACCTTATATTATTTTTGACCCAACGCATCAAAAGATATTTATATTTATAGAAGTTGAAAAAGTTTTACAAGGTATATCACAAATCGAACTGTTTATCGTCACTACCTTACGATTATATGCAAAGTAGTCACTGAAAAACACATATCAGAGCATATCTATCAAGAAGTAGCAAAATTGACATAACAACAATGCAAATTAATCGTTTTATTCCCATATTAGTAGTTGTCTCGTTTTCGGCCACGCTTGCTCCGTTACCTTACAGCTTGTTTTCTAAGGTGAATATCTTCACAACCCGTGATTTTTGTGAGATAAGAAAAATAATATGAATTATTTATATCAAGCAGACTAATATTAATATGTTATAATATCAGAAAAGTCAATTTAGCTGCAGGTAACCCTTTAAATTAACTTAGTGACATTTTACTTATTTGTTTCCTTTGAATTTAATAACAATATAATTGCACTGCAAAGATAATCCAGATAGCTGCAATACCTCAAAAAAACTAATTCCAACACCTACCTCCCCCTTTCAACCCCCTCTTTTCCTCCCAGTATGAGAAATATATCTCGAAACTCTGTTCAGTTGAAAAGGTAAATTTACGAGGTCCCATGTTACTCCCAGAAGACACGGGTATAGGTTACAAGCTACCCGCATTGATAATTATACATGTAGAACAAAATCCTAATGTATGACTCAGAGTATCTGTTTATATCTGGTAGGGTCGTCTATGGAAGCTATAAACTCCTAATTAGTACTCCTGAAAACCACTCTTATAATCAGAGTTAGCGATAGAAAGAGTCTAATCTAAAAGGTTATTCGTATTCAGGGGTGGGTAAAATAAGAAGGGTGTATTTTTGAAAATGTTTACTTCAGTTTTACTTGTGTGATTGCAATTTTTCACTTTTTGGGGTTTAGATACACATCCTCTACTAATTAGTTATTCTTTGTTTCCTTGGACTTTAATAACATAACTTATTTTGTTACGACGGAGGCTAAGTGGCATTTTTCTTCTATTAAATAGTTCTGCTTGACCCTTTGTTAATAATTTATGGTTTGTATAATTGGATTTTTTTCACTCGTTTTTGTGTACGGTTGATAAAGCCTTTTCATTAATAAAGGCGAAACGTCCTGGTGAAATATTGTGTTTCAATAAGTGGTTAAACTCAAACAGAACTATTTAACGTATAAGTTATTGTTTTCTGATTCTTTACTTGCACAGTGTGCGAGGTATAAGTCGTCAATAAATAAAAATCTTGGGAGAATTTTGAAATATTGAACTCCGTACTGTCGACAAAATAATAAGTTATAAGTATTGTATTTTTGAAACTGTTGCAATATAGTGTGTAAAAAAGAGAAATCTAATTGCAGCAAGACTCATAAATCCATATTGCAATAACATTTCGCAAGTAATAGTTTTTAATTCAAAGTTCTGATTATATTTCCGTTACGAAATTACAGTCTTTATTTGATCCCTTAGTAAAACAACTATATACTGTAGACCTCGAGATAGTTTTATTCATGTGCGAGTTTTATACGCATTTAGAGTTTAGGCGAACCAGCTGAGAACGTCCTACTCATTTAAATCTGAGAAAAAGCCGATGCTGACACTTTAGAAACTCTAGAAGAAATAATTTGTTTCAATGAAACTTATCGTCGTGAAAATTATTCATTACAGTATGAGAATGATGAGGTAACATTTATTTCAAAATTTCTTTGTAATGTCTAATTTTGTAATATGACAGTTACAATTTCGTCAGTGATATACAGAAGATAACAAAATAGATTACAGAATATTTTGTAAACTACTGACGAAATTGTAACTTTATCATTGTAAAGAGGGAATCAAAGTTTAAATATTTATAAGAAATCGTGAAAGTCCATAGCCTGAGATTGCTAATAATTCATATTCAAGAAGGTTCTATACTCAGACAGTTATACAGAATTATTCCGTAAATTTTCAAGTTAATTGTAAACTTGAAAATTTACGGATTAATTCCGTATTACTGTCTGAGTATAGAGCCTTCTTGAATATGAATGAAATATTTATATACTAATCGAATGCTGTGAATGAGTTTTAATTTACCAAAATTCTATTTTTTAAGAATAATTTTATCCATTTTTTAAATTACCCAACCCTGTTTCATTCCTGGTTTATAATCATTTATGATAACACTCGTCGACAGCCAATTCGGGAATTCCACGGGTGTGGTCTTATATATCCAACACTTCTACTTTTTATCATGTCCCTATATAATTTATGATGATGATACAGTATTGAAAACAAGTGTAATTTATCCTCTTTATTATAATTAAACATGTTATACCGATAAATTTCACATGTTTTCTCTCTTTTTTCTCTACTCTTACGGATAAAATAAAAAGTCGTGGGGAAAACTCTCATTAATTTTGCAGCGGTTTAGCAAAAGAGTGGAAAAAATTCCCAGAAGATTTTTGTCGAAAGTGCCCCTAAGTTTCATCATTAGATTGGGCTGACATTTACACTAGACTTAACCTACAAAACATACCTTTTTACAACACTATTTGCTATAAACAGGCGATTTCCCCTCTTTCGTTTGAGATAGGGACTTCGCGAAGGTCTCTAAGGAAAATAAAATTTTCATCCTTCTTATCTTTTAGGTAAAGGGTTTTTCCCAACAGTGGTTGTATACTTGGGATACTAAATTCATTAAATTCTGTGTTTAGTGTCAAAAAAGAATTTTATACGGAGTCGTCATGCAATTTTTGTTGCTCTGAAGACGTTTAAGAAAAGATGGAGGGGTTAGAAGAAATATGGCTCCATAAGAGAGGGGGAGAGGTTAAAAATTTATTAGGTTACAAGATCTGCTTTTAAATATTGTATTGTTTACAAATGTTTTGGGGCACTTGGTATCTTGTGTAAATGATTTATTAAGTGGACAGAAAGAGAATATTTTCTTCGGACTTAATTCGATTAAGTTTTTAATGTAAATGCTATGAATAAATTAGTTTTCATGCAATCAGTAATTATACGTAAATCGTTTTACCAATCCGACATGTTTTATTTGAAAAAAATATAAAGTTTTATTCATTTATGTAATTACATATATAAATATCCAATCTGGATTCCAAAAGTGTTTTTAAAATATATCACATTGCTTATTTGCTTTCACATTTTAATTTTCGAATTATTTTACTTTTTTTCTATTATTCCAGATTCCAAAATAATAAATCAAGAATGGACTAATAGTATAAGAAATGGACCAGCAATTTGAAAACTTGGAAAATAAGAAAGCCCTTGCAAAAGACCTGAAATTATGGAAGTTTCAAGAACAAGAAGGATACATTCTCATATTCATAATTAAATTCTCGAGTTCGGTAAGATCACTATGATAAAAACTGATGAACTTATGCGAAGTGTTGTCATGTTATACTATACTGTATAATTATGAAAGAATTGTGAAATCAAAGGAAAGGAAATTATTTTCCAAAATTGATTGGCCTAATTTATTAGTAAACTTGTTTTAAAACAGCACTTCAATTACAGTGTTGCAGCTATACAAGTGGACGGGTGCAGCTTTTTTATATATACCGGACATGCGATACCGTATATACATATAATTATTAATATCTGCTTAACAGTAATAAAAGAGAAACAAAATTAAAATAAAATATTCTATTACTTACAAAATAAGCTGAGGTTTAACTTCTTTTCCTTTTGCGAAAACAGCACTTTTTAAAACTTATTTAAAACCGCTGATCAGAAGAACAGTGGGAGTCTACTGTTTACGAATCCATATTACACAATTATTAGGCAAAATAGTCACTGTCTTATTACTCGTAATTTATTATACCGAAAACTCTGAACGTTTTAATAACTATACACTGCGAAAATGAATTAAAAACGAACTAAATAATAAATTATCAGTGTAAAATAAACTCCCTGACGATATCACAGCACCGATTAACACTGTCGCTGTACTAAAAGGAATTATCTGTAATAGCAGTAATAGTTAAATTTAGCGAGTGAAATGGATTGTCGAAGACCTTAGTAAAAGCGATGTTGAAAATCATAATGGTTGGCGCGACGATAATTTTTTTTTTAAATTAAGGTGAAAGTGAAAACATTCAAAACAAGCCATTTTTATGCAAATTTTCACTGTCAGATTCGTACTTTGTAAAATTGTCTGTTTTTAATTAGATTTCATAAGCATAAAACTGTTCTCTTAATTTTATTTAACTTCTAAACGTATAATTTTCTCGTCAATTCGAGAAGATATCTGTGAAAATCTGAAAATAAAGTATGCTTTATTTCATCGACATTATTTTTAATACAATTTTGAAATTTTTCTCCTTTGTAATTTTGGAAGGGAGTACATTAATACTTTGTATTCAAGGGAGTACATTAGTTAGAAATGAGATCTCGAATTCATCCCTCAAATTAAGTAATCACAAAATATGAGCCGCATTAATTGCAAACTAACCTCATACAAGCTTGTTTATTTCTACATATTTACTATGGGTAAGACGGATTCATCCATGTTTTATGAATTGATGTCTGGAATTTACGAAACATAATGCAAATGGTGTAATAAAAAATACGTAGAAAAAACGAAACGACATTTAAAAACAAGAGTTTGAGAACATAAAAGTTATTTGGAAAAAGGACAACCAGAGAATGGAAAAATAACCATCTTCTTGCCTGGAAAAGGTCTGTAGTAGTTCAGAAAGCCAAATACTGGAAAGAACGGAATGATCGTGAGTCAATTCACATAATGAAGGCAAAAAATACTGCCATGAATGATAAAATCGGTCCTTATAATGTAAAAAATTGGATGCCCATCATCAGCATACTATGAACACAGATTATGTATTATAAAATATTGTAACAATTTTTTAGTCTTGATAAAAGCAAAGGTTCTTTGCAGAAATATTGACAGAAATTCCTGTTTTTATTCGGATTTATAACGTAAAACACACGATTTAAAACTACATATTTACGTTGCTGACGGATTTAAATTAATCCTTAAAAAAATTCTATAAATAAAAGAAACCTCATATATCATATTATCTTCATTTCTCTCAAAATCCCTCACACCTACTGTACACTATAAATTACCATCAAAATATCAAATTCTATACACCAACCATTAAAATCCAAACCTATAACACATAAAACCTTTAGACAATGAAAACAAACCCGTGATACGGTTACAAATTATAGCTTTTCACAATATTATAATCCTGTTTCTAAACTTCTCAGATTTTCTAACTCAATTACTGAAGTCTGAGACAACTAAGGTCATACATCAGCGCGAAATCAACAGTATAATTAGTTTGCATATAAGAGAACGTAGTTGATTGGTCCTTGGGGGACGGAGGACAGGACGGTATCCAATGAGAACGCTTGTCTCAAGGGTGCCATTTCGCGCGCGAGGAAATGAGTGAACAGACAATGGGCGGGTGTTGGATTTAGATTATGGAACAAAAAGTATATAGAGGAGTTGTTTAAGATAGATAGATTCGGGTGGATAATAATTTTGAAAGAAAAATGTTCATCAGTAACTTTGCTGGATTGTCGTTAAACCAGACTTCAAACTGACTAACTGAGTGATTCGTCTTTATAGTGTTTTCAAAATCTTACGGGCCCAAATCGATTAACCCATCAAGGCTGTTTCCGACATTCCAACAATTGATAAACTTTTGTTGACTTATTTGTTTTCTTAGACCAGCCTGCGAATTGTATAGAAAATAGTCAAAATACACAATTTGAACCACCCAAACAAGTGGTCAAGAATGGGTTTACCCGTCAAAATAGTTTGAAGACATAACCAGTGTGAGTCCGTAAGATTTTGGAACGACTATAATATTTCTCTATTAATTGAATCAATTGCAAAATTTATAAATAAAATATGAAATTGGCATAATTATATTACACAATTCAGTGAAATTATCACAGATGGAATATTTCTCCTATCTAATCAGTATCGGAAGAAGCTTCGATTAGTACCGCCTTCCGTTCCCCGAATAATATCCAATTCAATTCCAATTTTTTTTATTCCAAACTCATCGATACGTGAACTCTGCGGTTAAACTATACAACATCAAACCCATTAAATCCTGAACCGGAAGTGCTCCATTAAATTATTGTTTTCGATTATTCACTCCAAGCATCAGTGACAATGTAAATTATTGTTTGGTCTGTATACGAGGGGAGTTCAATACATTCTCAGCGTATTAGTTATATTAGAGCTGTTTCCGTTTACACGTTGAAACGTTTAGTTATCCGTTTACGTTTACGAAAATCGCTAAACGTGTAAACGCTTCAAAATAATAATTAACTTTTTCGTCTTACATTTTTGCGAATTACGAAAGAATTATAAGTCTCGCAAACAAAATACGCATAGATTTGGAAACTACAGAACAAGGCGCTTTCAAGTTTCAACCATGTATAATGTGACATATTTCGGTAAAGTATTGTGCGGATTAAAGATAGATAAAACGTACACTTCTCTCCTTAAAAATACAAATGTTTTTGCAGAAATAAGGACAGAAGACATTTTCTTACGATTACTAAGATAGGGTACCGTACTATACTTTTATCCTCTCTTATTATACCTTACGTTATCATTTCAAGTTAAAGTAGGTCATGTTAAACCTGCATTTTTTTCAGCTGGAAGCCATCTTTTCCAACACACATATCCAGTTTTACTTTCTTTGTGGTCTAAAATTGTATTCGCTTTCCCTAGAGACTTATAAGCTGTGTTGGAAAAGATTGCTTCCCGCTGGAAAAAATACGCCATTAAGTAAGGTTTGGACGGGTTATGTTAGTTTATCGCCACTGATTACAGTGATAAGTTAATAATATCCATTCTCAGATAGATCAATGTCCATTCTTGCTAGATCAACCTCCATTCTCGGATAGGTCAACCTCCATTCTCGGATAGGTCAACCTCCATTCTCGGATAGGTCAACCTCCATTCTCGGATAGATCAATGTCCATTCTTGCTAGATCAACCTCCATTCTCGGATAGGTCAACCTCCATTCTCGGATAGGTCAATCTTCATTATTCTCTGATAGATCAACCTCCATTTTTGGACAGGTCAATCTCATGTATGGATAGATCAAGCACAGCTATCCATTTCAATTATTGAAAATTTATTCAATTATTGAAAATTTTGAAGTGTGCTACTGCTAGTGTGTCTATGATATCGAGTACTTTATGACCCGTCCTCGTATATATTGTATGTGATGTCAGTGGCACTCCTTTAGGCATTCCGTTGTCGTTAATAATGCTTTGACATATAGTGATGGTAGTGAGTTTGAACGAGATGATGTCACTTTTGTTTACCAGTTAGAAATAGATGCTGTGACGTATCAGTGATGAGCAAGAACAAAGATTATATTTATAATTGTTCGTTATTTTGGTTTCTTTCATTAAAAAGTTGTATTTAAATCTGGAGGCGACTTTCCTCTGATCTGACATATTAATATGATTATGCATTGAAAATAATTCAACGAAAATGAGACAATGAAATAATAATAATAATACTGATGAATAATTTTGTTATTCTCTTTCGAAACTATTTCGTCGCAGTCCATCTAGTGACTTGATAAGTTTCGAGCCATCAAAATATAAAATTTTATGTTCCTGGTAATAAGATCTCATTTCATAATTATTGAAGTGAATTTTTTTATATAATAATTATGTAATCTTTGTAAAAGAACAAAATAAATATTTAAAATCTAGAATGCACAGAATGATAATTATCTAGGTTCGAGTTCCACTATAACCATGACTTTTCTTATGTTTATTTGACTATATATAAATACGGCCGTTCGGTATATTTAAAATCAGTGTATCGATTAAATATTTTGTTCCCTAGCTCCTTCTTAAAGGGTTACTTGCAGATAATGAATTTCTGGTTTTCTGTTTTTTTTGTACCTTATATTATTAAAGAATTTTTACAAAAAGTTAGATATTTTTTAGCCAGCGGATCAAGAGATATTTCTGTTTATAATTATAGTCGATAGATTTTTCACAAGGTAGCACAAATCGACCTTCTTAATCAGTGCATATAAATCTTCTTTACAGGCAGTGGCCAAAATGGCCACTACTGTGAAAATTTGGTGGCCAAACTCAGAATCTTGT
>JAQIWE010003642.1:0-11570 GCA_034698565.1 Campodea plusiochaeta | reverse complement strand
AGTGTTTCCAAAATCTTACGGACCCAAATCGATTAACCCATCAAGGGTGTTTCTGACATTCCAACAATTAATAATCCATTGTTGACTTATTTGTTTTCTTTGACCAGCCCGCGAATTGTATAAAAAATACACAATTTGAACCGCCCAAACAAGTGGTCAACAATGGATTTACCCGTCAAAATAGTTTGAAGACATAACCAGTTTGAGTCCGTAAGATTTCGGAAGGACTATACCACTGCCATTGCGTATGCTTAAATGCAATGCCAGCGAAGATCAATTTCATATGAAGAAGTCCTATAATCAAAAGCGCTGTCAAAATTACCCACTACCATCCAATACCAATACAATTCCACAGCGATATCCTATTACAGCGCTACATTGTACCTGTTGCGAAATTATGATATGTACTCGAAAGTGAGGATCGAGCGAATTCTTTCCAACCAGCATCTATTTTAAATACTTTTTTATCTTTTCATTTATTGAATAAAGTATTTCCATCAATGACGCATTAATAAAGTTGTTTTATAAATTATATGAATGCTTCATTCATAAATACGTTCAATACACACTAACAACTGATCCGTAAATTCATTGTCAAATAATTTCATTCATAGTTCTTTACAACCTATTCATTCATTAAATCTCTACCTACACATGCAATATATTATTAATAATTTTATACAGTATAATGGTGTACATGACCATATATTAATTTGATTATCGATATTCTGAATGAAAATTTCACCATAACAGCTTCTCCACGCGGATATTTCCTGTACAGGATATCAGATTACACGGAGAGGCGTCTGAATGAAGTGTGACTCTATAA
The DNA here is from genome assembly GCA_034698565.1 of Campodea plusiochaeta. Taxonomy (NCBI): domain Eukaryota; kingdom Metazoa; phylum Arthropoda; class Diplura; order Rhabdura; family Campodeidae; genus Campodea; species Campodea plusiochaeta. Next base: position 10,741 of record JAQIWE010003642.1, on the reverse strand, counting down.
TGATATACTGTATATGGGTTTGGTGTTGCGTCACAGGTTATTAAAAATGGTTTTTACTTTTTAATTGGATTAAAAATGTTGGATATTGTTTGCGATAATATAGACCTACGGGTAAGAAAATAATTTCTGTACTTTTATTTTATTTTATTATTTTTTTGGAGAATTTGCAGTTTCGATATCCTATTATATTGTCAAGTTCACCGGGAGTATAACTAATATTCACACTCACCCAAAAAATCAGTGAATTGAGTTGTTTTTTCTAGAATTAAAATAGGTTTCGATGGTATATTCTATATATGAATTTCAGGTGGTATATGCGCAAGTCTGGACATAGTCTTACAGTTTGAACTTTTCTTTTAAGTATGAACATGGTATAATTTTAAATTAAATTATTAGAAGCTTTGCAAAGGACTATATATTATAAATGAACTGTTTTAAACTGACTACTTCTAATTAGAAAAATAAATTAAGAACAAGAAAAATTTCGTCGACGCTGTTAAGTCAGTGTTTCAGTCGACGTTGTTAAGAAGTAAATAGTTCAATGTCATTTAGTATGTACAATTTGATTGCTTCTATTTGACTAGTAACTATTATGTAAAATTAAGAATGAGAAAAATTCATCAGTATCAATAGCTCAGTTGGTAGAGCACGGTCCTGGATAGACCGAGGTCGCGGGTTCGAGTCCCACTTGAGCCGAAATTTTTCTTGTTCTTAATTTATTTTTCCAATGTAAAGTAGTCAGTGAAAACATTTCATTTATAATATTATACTGTAATATTAAAATGTTAGTTTGACTTGAATAAACTGAAAGAAGTACATAAAAGATTTGTAAATTAATTTTTGTTAACTTACATTATCATCTGGAGGTTCTTCAACAGTTCCTGCTTGAATGGAATAGGCCACAAAACAAAGAATAGCTCCTATCCACAACAGGAGAGCAAAACCTCCAAACAGGTTCTTGCAAAATTTAACCCATTCTGGTGTTTGCTTGGGTGGGGTCAAGGCATTGGGACCATCTCGCTCGAAGTTTTCCTTTGCTTTCGCATTGGTTAAACCCTAAAAGATGGATTTGTAATTAACTTAAGAAATAATATGATAAAGAATCTAAAAATTAAAATTTTAAGTTAGTCACAAATTGTACTAATCTTTACATTGAGAAAAAGCAATTAATGCCAGACTGCATTCTGTGTTATTATTATAATATATATAAATAGATATCTATGTTCAGAACTTTCAACTTTTGAGATTTGATATAATCACAATGATTTTTTAAATGTAAATGTAACTAAATAAAAACAACATTTTCAATAGTAATTTTGCTGCCAGTAAGGAACTGTTCAGAATGAGAAAGTCAAATTCACATTAGTTTTCAAAGCTAAAAGGTTATCTTTGAACTATTAGATAGGTCTGCTAATAATATTGCAAATAATCAAATCTGAATATTTTGAACTTACTGTTTCTGGGTGTGTGCTCAATCTTGCGTAGAGTTCATCAATAGGAATTCTATGATCATCAAGATCCAACTCTTGTTTTAAATCATCTAATTCCTTTCCCTTTTCCTTCTTCCTTCTTGACTGAAAATCAAATCATAAACTGTTAAAACAACTGGATATTCAAAAAAATATCATAATTTTGATCAATTCAAACTGGAAATTTAGTGCAAGGAAATACCATTTTACAAATTATAAGGCTCTGGTTAAAGTGAAGCACAAAAGGTAAAGCACAATTTAGAAAGCTATCGTAACTACACTTTTATTTAAAAATTATCATTACAATTATAATAACTTAAAAATGTCTGCAATGTAGGCTATTTATTATAGACTCACCTATACTCAAATACCAAATATGCTTTAAAATGTTCTTTAGGATTCAGAAGAACTTGCCAATTTGAAATATTTTAACCAAAAATTATAGTTGTTTCAAGCATGCATCTACCATGATTTTCATAAACCTATTTTTTAAGAATGCTATTGATTTAAATTTGATATTTTAAAAATCATAATTTTAATAACTATAATTATATCTATATGGAACACTACACATGCATTATTTTTCCTACACCTTCTACTTTTTCCAACTTAAATATTATGCTTCAAAATGAATAAACTGTTATAGCAGAATTTTAAATAGAATCTTCTTTGATTTTTGCCTAGACCTACTCCATGTGTATATTACTTGACTACAAAAAAGAAACAATTTATGTGTACTGTAGCAAATTTTGTAGTTTAACTGGTGAACCCTACCTTAGTGGATACTCTGGAAATCCTGTTATTTCATATTAATATCAAAAATGGACACTGAACACTCAGAGTATCGTAATTGTTACACTATTTTCTTACTACTGGCGTTGACAACCTTAAAAAGCTGATACTTTTTACAACGAATGTGTGAAAACAAAGAAATTAAAGTCATAGTTAATAAGACTGATCCTTCATAAATGGCTTACAATGCGAATACATTAAAAAAAACTTAGAAGTACAACATAAATCCTCGAAATTTGAAATAGCTACTGGTAAACTATGTTACATAAATGCCCTCTGTTCCAACTGGAATGAACAGGATTAAGTAAGTTACAAGTAAACTATGTTACATAACTGGAATATTCAACTGCAGCAAGTCTCATCTCTACAATTTTACAAGAAATGTATGTCAATGACTTTTCTTTTACTTCCCGACTTGAAACAGTACAAAAGTTTGATGCTTCGTTGATGCCTGTATAAGGAAACTTTAGGGTATACTGTTCTAATATATCAAAACTTTATACATTACAATCAAAGATTCACAAAAACATTTCAGCATCAGAAATGTAATTTGTATGACATCTTAGTATTCCACACATGTATATTATATTTTAATACAATATTATTCAGTCTGACTGTCATTGCCTTTTTGACACTCCAGTTAGAAAATAATTAAACAGCATGGTAAACAATTTCATATATTATCTAAGTTAGAACATGACATTTCATCTTACATTTATTCAGTACCATATCATTCACTAAAATGATAATCATGGACTAAGTAAATCTATGAACCTTATTCATCATGCATTTTTTTCACATGCTACAAACATGCTGAAGATGCAAGAATGCAATTAAAAGCTATCATATTTGTATGCATACAAGTGTGTATGGTTTAGAATAAGTAAAGAGCACCAAAAGACACCTCTGACTGTTTGTAATATGAAAATCTGAAAGTATTAAACAGAAGAGAAGAGTCTGAAACAAATTTCACTTGTTAATTCAGCTGGAAGATTGAAATTTTTAAAGAAGCTGATAATTCAATATGCTTAATAACATACTTTAACTATAACACACCACTGATTTAGTTTAAAGTCATTTTAATCCAGACCGTAATTTGATTATTCTGTAGAAAGAATTTGAGTAAAATAAATATTTTGATAGACCAAAAAGATTATTTCTCAAAAAGATAAACAAAATAAATTTATTTTACAGTCAATGCTGACTAAGCATTTTATCAAATTCGAACACAAAAGTCAAAATTACATTAGCTGGGAAACCGTTTGTGATGTATCATAGTTATAACAAACAAGAAATTTGCAAATTTAGAACTTAAATGATCCCAAATATAATAACAGTATCAAATAATAGAAATTATATAAAATATTTTAAGTAAAGTACTTCTTCAAAGTTTAATACTACAGTTTTTTCTTTTTTATCATGTTTCACTTATTTGCTTGACTTTAGAAAACATGATTGTTCAATAAGCAAGTGAAAATACAGCTACAATTCCATACTTTGTAATGCTCTTTTCTTTCATAAATGTTGGAGTTTTGAATTTATACCTATTATAATTATTATTATATATGTGAGATCATTTTTTTTTACCATATATGTGAGATCATTTTTTTTTACCATAAAGCTATATCCCCATGAAGAAGGTATAATAGAAAAAGATTAATAAGTGTAGATGTGCATGTGATTGATACCTTATCCTTGCCATGAGCAGTCTTGTTATCATCTGCTATGTATGGAGCTGTAGCATCGCGGTATGAGTCTGTACGTCCGTGCTGAAATAACAATCATCTAAGCTTAGCAATACTATTAAGCATACACAGAACAAAACTCAACAGACCAATTAAATCAAACTTAAATTCAAATAAAAAAGCATTTTTGCATCTAGCAAAACAGCTATATACACTCAAAATATAGCAAATCTATACTACTAAACAAAATACTGTGACAGAACATGACACTCATACTGCAGAAATTTTATAATTGAAAATGGATACGAAATGTTTTTTTTAAACATGCTATTGAAGACGTCTGTTTGATTTTTAGTTATCCTTTCTTACCATACAGAAACTATACTACGTGGTATTTTATATTTATGCAAAATTTATTTTAAAAGTCATGAAATATTTCTCAACATTTTCCCATATTTAGTTATCATCCAATTTTGTATTATTGTAATACTCCAAAATAATAACATATGTTGTGTCCAAATATATTATTTAGCCAGTCAATGTTCTGGATAATTATCTAACATAAGGTCGCTACTGCAGTTTATGGTACTTACATTAAACAGCAATAATTAAATTATGCAGAAACTCTCCTTTATTAGTATTGTTATCAAGTAACAAAATTACCTGTAATCTATGTACAGTTAGCTTAACAAAATTTAATAATTCTAAAAAAAGCAATAGGGATTCGGCACTTCAATAAACTGAAGTAAATAAGCATATAAAAATAACAATTTGATTTCTTCAATGTTAAAAGGATATTATTATGTTTGAATAGAGCACAGATAAAGGTTGCTAAGCCAAACATACAGTTCTAATGGAACATCTTATAAAATGATATTATTTAATGATACCTAACTGCACGAAATACATTGTCTGAGTAAGTATTAGAAATATTTATTAAAAAATAACTTCCACTTTAGCAATCAAATTAATCAACGAAATATTTTAACTAAAATAAAACTATGTAGCATATATAACAGGTAACACGTAACAGCCTAACCAAATCACATTTTGAAATTTATCCAAGGTGTCAATCACCTTCATAGTACATTCCAAGACTTAAATGAAAAGCCAATTTTAAACTTAGTCTTACTATTAATAGCCTGTGACTTTACATGTGCATCTATTAGGAAAGAGAAGTTATAAAACACTAAAACAACTTCCTATTTTGTACATAAAAACATTGGCTAAACAAGTAGTCTTTTTCAATATAATTGATCCTGCTCTATGTAATACTGGTAACCTATTGATTTAATATTTTTCTCTTACATGACCTTTGAATTATGAAATCAAAAGTACGGTTAGGTTAAGATATACTTCCTTTTATTCATTAAATTAGCTAAATTAGGCCTATAACTTTTTGTACAGCATGAGAACATTTTCAACTATGGTAGTTTGAAATTCACAGGCCTAGTAAAAGTTTTCAAATCTTAACTTTGAGAATAACAAACTTGTAATACCAGTATGATTAAAATTTAAATTACCTTAAATTCGATTGCTATGAACTCGTTAGAAAATGTCAAATTTCAAACGTAGTTTTAAAGTAATATCAAAATAAGACAAAAAATCCATTATCAGTTAATTGTGGGTACACTTAGAGGCCATCTTTTTAAATCACAAAGAATTTTAGAGTACAGTACCGTACTGCTTTAAAAATGTCAAAAAATATTTGAATGTTCCCATGCTGTTACAATGTTTAGCTCCAGAATAAAATAAAATTTTGTTTTCTTCTTCACTATTTATATATCACATTTTTATGACTAATTCAGTGTCAGACATATTTTCACTTCTCATATTTCTGGCAAATTTTTTCAGCACATCTACTATTGTAGCATAGGGCATTTGCATGTTGGTTATAATGATTAGACTATTATGATAAAGATAAGTTGATAGAAAGTGGATGATGCCTTCATATTTTCCTGGTACGTAATTTTGTTTTTAAATAAACTCCTTTCCAAACATCATGCACTGTTAACTTGCATTCTACTGACTATTCGAACTTTCGAAGTACATTTTAAACTATAATATTCCCACAATTCTTTGATAAATCGATGCTGCATCTGCTCATGTGATGTTTTTTTCCTGCATTTTAATGCGTTTATTATGATTTCATAAATATCCACACTTGGACATAATTATCTCTGCATTTTTCAAGCTATTGTAAAATTCCACTTTCCTATTTCCTAAAATATAGGCAATTTATTCCTCTTTAAATAATATACAATAATTATTTCTTATTTTGCATGGTAGAAGGGAACATTTCTAAGGACTACATGTAGATGCTGAACAATATAAAACACTGGGAATTATACATTTAGATGAGGAGTCACTTTAAGTCATGCAATGTAAAAGACCACATTCCACACTTTTGGCTGTTCTGCAGGCATTCCAGCCATGAATAAGATATTTAAAACCAATCATGATAAAGGTTTTACATTACCTCTGCCATATTGCTTTCTGAAAATTGCTGTGGGTACTTGTATGCTTCAACTGTTCACAATTCTTCCCTTGTAAAAAAAACTTTAATCCATAATCCTTAATGGACCTCAGTTGTTTCTTCTATTCTGTTTTAAATTAAAGTTTGAAAGACCATTACAGTAACTGTACGATCAAGTGGAAAATAAATTCTTAAAACTTTCAAATACTTTAAAATTGACAACTTATTACCTGAAAAAATTCCTGTTAAAGTAATCAAACTACCCAGCTTTGATGTTACTACAATAGCACATCTGATGTCACATAAAGTGGCTGAGCTCTGACTTTCTATAAATAGTTAATTAACCTACAATGCTACACTTGGCAAGATAGCACTGGTACAAAGCCAGTATTCCTTGGCAGTAATTTAAATGTCTGACACAAGAAAAGGTCTCTTTAAGAAGCGTTTTCTAATGGACATAATTTGATACAATATCTCATAATTTTTATATATATATAATATACACCAATGATAATTATGAGCTGAAGATTTGAGATTACAGAGCTGTCATTAATAGGGTTTAATATTGTATGGTTGTACCAGTTACACAGTTTTGATAATATTCAATACTGACAACTTATAAATTAATGCCTATTAATATTTATAACTGTCATACGTTAATATCATATTTTTGTTGTTATTGAGAACTGTAAATTTAGTTACCATGAACCAAAATTGATAGCAAAATCTGCAATATGTACATCACAAGAATATAAACTACAGTGATAGCATAGTTGACAACTACAAACTAACAAAGCATGTGTATGATAGCACCCTTAAAACTTAATGTTTGTAATCCATAGAAGGAAATTTGGGGATACTAACCTCTGGCATACTCTTTTAAATAATTCAGAAAAAAGAGAAAGTTTTGTCACAAGGTAGCTGATAACCAAAGTCAATATTCACACTTGGTAACCAAACAAGAATGGAATGTATGTCACTTAAAACTTTTGCCAACACTTATCAAATCCAGCGACACAAACACACACACGTTCACACCAACCAACAATGATATCCTCTCGGAAGAGTTTTACACAGTGGAAGGATCAACAACCTAAGAGAACAAAACAATACACATTACTCTCAATTAAGAGATACCACCCTCTTGCTATTTTAAAGCAGGTTCTAAGACCACATTCTATTACTCAAATGTTCCTTTACAATAGTTTTAAATTAGGGAAATTTACTACTAATTCAGCAAAATGTTGCTTCAATTAAGTATTCTACAAAATGTCTGATAACACAAAATATTGTATGTTCAGGATGTTTTTCAATTTGTTGAAATTCAAGTGTTCAAAGTTCATTTCCAGTTAACTATTCATGGAAAAACAGATTACATATAATATAAACATCAATAGACATAAATATAAAGTTATATTTATACATCAATCAAACAGAATTTCAACTCTGGTAGTAGATTTAACATACTGGTAGTATGAAATTCCAAATTTTATTTTATATATGCCAAACAATACATATAATCTAGATAGACTACTGAAATCAGGTTAAAACAAGAAATAAAAAAAATAGCCTACTACCATATCACTCCTCTTTTTAAAAGTAAATATTGTTATCTTTACACATTAAACATATTTGTGGGGGAAAGTGATATGGCATATGATAATGGAAAAGAAGTCACCAGAATTTTAATCTAATAGGTTCAGTACTTTAATATATAAAATTACTAAATATCTAATAAAAGATTATTTTCTTACAACAGGAAACAGACACAAACTTCCTTGTGTAAACTTTATACATGTCATATAGGATCAAGTTAGATCAGATTAAAATTTATATGATGTTACAGTATGTTTAAAACAATAACTGTACAGTTAACTTAATGTGACTAAAAGTTACTGAAATAATAAAGTAACCTGAGATTCTACTGCCCTAGATACATATTAAAACAAATTTAAATATTTATTGTATCAGGTACTAAGATTACTTGATACCAAATAGCTTGTAGGTTTATAAAACTAGTACTTTTACGATGTATGGTAGTGCCAAACAGTAATAGGCCTAACTTAAAACAGGTTTATATTACAAAAATGAGTAAATAAAGATTTTAAATGCATATAGGGGCCTAGAGCTTGTTGATGATCACAGCCTATGGAATAATAATATTGGCAAATACTGAAATCTGAATCAGCTAATAGTATATCATCAAATAATAATAAATATAAACTGCATTTCTCTACCACATGTGGTGTTTCCGAAGGCCACAATGTAATAATAATAAATATGATGAATAATTTCTGCTTTCTGACTATAGATAGGAAAAGGGTCTAAAAATCTGTAAAACAATAGGCCTTAGATATAAATTTATAGCAAAATATTTACAATGCAACTCTGACACTTTTGAGGTTGATGCCTAATGTAAAACGGTTTAGAAGTTCAGAGTTTGATTCATTTCCTATTTAATAATTCATGCACATTTTTTAAAGATCTTTACAAATCCATGAACTCAAGTCAAAAAGTTATAATGTCTCAACCTTGAGAAAAATTTGAAGAAAGTTTTTTTTAAATTTAGACACTGTTTCACACTGCATTTTTATTTATAGGCCTACTGGTTTCCTTTAGTCTAGTGGTTTTGAAAGTAAGGCCATGAACAAACCAGGAAAAGCGTAGTCTGCTAAATAATAATATTTTCCAAACAAACACTGGTTTCTGGAGATGACAGAATATAAAAAATAATATTGTTTTTAAAAGTCATAAAAATAATAGCCTAAGTTGAAATCCATTAGTCAGCAAAATTTCATTTTCATGCATTGTCCTATTTTACTTTTAAAAAATGATTTTTGGAAATAAACAAATTTAATATTTGAAATTATGCTCTCTTCATTATGCATTCATCGATGTATAGTAATTTATATAGGCATATTTGGTGCAAAATAACAAAAATGCTTTGAGTAGCAATTCTGATATTTACAAATTTTGTGTAGCCAAAAAAAGTGTGTTCATGAAACAAATCGTCGTACAGATATAATTCTAAAAGACCAGATTGGTTTCACAACTTTAAAAAAAAACAATCAGTATCGTATGTATTAGATATTCATCTATATACCTGTGAAACAACCTTTTTCTCGCGATTCCAGAGATGTCAAAAATAATTCTGTGCGATAAATAGTTCTTGCGAGGTAGCTTAATGTTTGAGACGTCAATAATAAGCACTTCAAAATTATAGTCCCGAAATAAGCTAGGCCTACAGTACAGCAGGAGTGCAGAATATGCCCGATCGAGCAAACGAGGTTCGGGGAAATTTCCAAGACTTTGGGAAATTCTGAACACACAAAAAAAAAAACAGAAATTGTGACAGTTGATTGGGATGTTTCTTTCCAAACTATACAATAATCTAAAAATTTATTGTTTTGAATAAAGAGTTAGCCTACTCTGTAAAGAAACAAATTATATTGAAATATTGTACTAGCATAGTTGTTATAGCCTAATGAGGAACTGAACCTGTGAACTGAACACTAGGACATCATTCAAGGGAACATCTAGGTGAATTAAAAATATATAAAAAAAACTCTCAAATTATAACTTAACATTTTTAGTTTAATACCAAAAATGCCAGGAAATTTAAAATTTGCTTATAATTTAAGCTTTTAGTATTTAACAAAAACTTTAGGCTCGGGATATTCCCTCACAATGTGCTTTCAAACTATTTTCAACCCAAGTTGGTAAAACTTCGACATTGATTCTTCAAATGTTTCGAACATAAACAAACTGGAAAAAATATGAATATTATCGCAAGAATTACGTTATAGGCCCCTATTTTATGTTAAAAAGTTGGGGAATTCTCTGACCACTTAATACATGTTCTGGAGAAATTTTGGATTTCAGGAATATTCTGCACTCCTACAGTAGATACAGTTGTAAATATTAAAATCATACCGTAATAATTTACATGAATAAAATTATCTCTTTCTGAATATTGTTATAGAGTATACTACCTTCCAATCCAACCAATAATTTTACGTTATTCATAAATAATGAAAAGGTGATTCAATGTTACACTAATCCTATTCATGATAAATATAGCCTAACACGCTGTCACAAATAAGAACTATTCTCGTAATATTATAATACATGCCTAAATATGTATTTTACGTAGATTCTGAGGTAGGCCTATTATAATTCGTTACCAAACTTATAGGCTAGATCACAATTTAGGCCTGTTGTGAAAAATATCAGAAATGTCAATCAAAATCTTGGTAAAAATGCACTTTAGTGATATTGGGTTTTTGAGACCTTGACCTCCCAGACTGGAGATTGACCTA